>CAADRB010000005.1:5888799-5948820 GCA_900708905.1 Hymenolepis diminuta | reverse complement strand
GCAGATAAGAAGGCACGTTATAGTCAACACGAGTGTATTAACGAAACTCGCACTCAGTCGGTATCGACTTAAACAAATACGAATAATGATCAAGTGTCAAGTGTATCGGTGGGGAAATAAAGAAAGAAAATACATTTTTGTTCATAGAAGAAATATTGGGAGCGGGGGAAAATAATTATCATTTCTTCTAACAACCGCCATGCCGCTTAGTGATTATGGAAGCCGTCCACTAGTGATTTAACCAATATTTGAGACCATACACAAGATCTCCCACACTACATGAGCGCCATGGGTCGCACTTTTTCGGGACACAAGGTTGTTTTGATAACAACATCTCTTTACACACAGTCCTCAAATCTTGACCTCTAAATTCTGCTGCTGGAGCAGGTTGTCCTAACACGAGGAGAGATCTCCGCAGGCAGATAATTGATCGATAGAGACGAAATTAGGCAGAATGTAGAGTTAGATCGTGTACTTGGGTACATAATGAGCGTTTCTGGTACATCAAGAGGATAGAGATAGCTGATCTGCATGTTGTCAGCGAGAGTAGAATAACATCAGACACTTTCGAATGTGAAGTTTTCACCGTAGTGTATATCACACCTTTAGTGGGACTGGAGTGGTAAGTTAGGGCTGAGTCCAGGAAGAATCTGATTTGGACGACTGAATGTGAATAGAGGGATTTCGGCAATATGTAGAAGCTGATTACATCCTTTCACGAAATTCTCCATATTTGTACTTACGAGAATAGGTGCCTGGCATGTTTCATTGTTGTCAGGAAATTGGATATGGTTGAGCTCATCTGCCAAACATACCTTGAAATACTTATGACGCAGAACGAAGAAGGATATTTTACTCAGAGCTTCCTTGTTTTATTACTTACATTCGAATTTGTGCTTATTGAATTCATCAAAAATAATGGAACACAATATATTCTGTCTATAAATGAATAACGGATTGGTTTATTGGGATTTAGACTGCACAAAACGCAACTTATGTGAATGACTTATTGTTATTGTCTGCTCTCCCCTTTAGAATAGCGTACCGACTCTTAGATTCTCCAAGAAATTGCTTTATTTACAAATACAACCCGACAATACCCTAGTACAAAACGACCCAAACCACCATATCAAAATAGGACGCACGTTTTCGTATCGAGAGATCAATTTATATCATGCGTCACTTACAACCATGATGTGAATAAATCTGTTCGGATTAAAGAGAATTAAATTGTGGAAAACAAAGAATCCTACGTATTTCGTAGCGCTTACTTTGACAGATCATTTCTCTTTAGCGATTATTGTAACAATATATATATATATATATATATGTGAATGCTATGCAGTTTATTACACTGTAGTAAAAAGATTTAATTCCCATCAATTTAGTGTTGAAGTGACAAGAATTGAGGTCACAAATTTAGAAGTTATTAGTGTACGAAAGGGGTATTTCTCACAGGAGTACCAGAAGTATTATTAAATTGTAGAGACTAATTAACTGGAATCGGATCAGAAAAGATTAGACTATAGCTACCAGCTAATAGCAGCAAGTAACACTTTGAAAAAGAAGAAAACAAAGAGTAGTGTAGGCCAAACTGTATTGATTAAACGACGATGAGGATTCGAGAGAGTAAAGGAGATAGATGAGGGAGAGCGGAGAAAGGTAACAAGTGTGTGTGCCTATTTGCACATGGATTCCTGCACAGATGCCAATCATTACGTAGAGACATTGACAACCAGAAATAATTGACATCTCACGAAGATTCATTTTATATATGAAATACCGTTAAGGTCTATCGGGGCCACATCGATCGAATAGATGGAATAAGTCAACCCACTAATGTTGCCAGATCAGTTCGGAGGTGGCAGGCATGCCACCCCAATTTATTAATAAGTAAATTAGGTTTATATACAAAACTTTTCTTAATAAGACGTCAGTCATGCCTCGTCGTCGGTATCTAGGCATGATGATTGACACCTATTTAGATATCTATGTACAAACACGCAAACACACAGCGTGTACTGCTGGATATAGCGGTATATAAATTGGGATGGCTTCCTGATCACATACACTTTATTATAATGAGCAATTATTTACAATTACATATAGATGTTTAAAAATTTGCCCACTTTTCAGATTCACCTTCAAAAAATAGGTTAAGGTGGGAAAAGTGCAGGCGAACAAATTTAGATCGTTCTATATATAAGAAGATAACATTTTCCGCCAAAATAGTTCTTGCATGTAGAATTCTTTATTTTCCACATTTTAGTTCTCTTTTATCAGAAGGAGTTTATTTACATTACGATTGTAAATGGCACACAATATAAATCGACCACCGGTAAGAAAGTGTATGACCAACCGAAAGTTGATAGGAGATCTTGCTGGGGAAAAGTATGTCTGTTCACAATAAGTTGTACACTGTTGAGAGGAAGAAAGGATTTTCGTAAGTATGGTTGCGTGTTTCTCAGTCACCATCATTGGCTCCAGCCTTGTCATGGCTTGTGATTGACACGCAAAAGAGAGGAATAAAGGGGATTGGTTATTTGAATATAGTTTAGGTTTCGCCGTCATTATTGGCGTCACCCTATACCGTGTCTTACTAAAACGTGCGTCGTATTTTTGATACGGTGGTTCGGATCGTTTTGTGTCGTGGCGTTGTCGTGTTGTATTTGTAACTAGTGCAATTTCTTAGAGAATCTAGGAGTCGGTTATGGTATCCCACAAAGGAGAACAAATCATAATAGTTTTGGCTACGCAGTTATCGAATAACACGGATATGGGAGCTTGAATCTCTTTAATCTTGAGAAATCCCTTCACTCAGATGAATTTCTCAATCCTAACTAAGAATCCCAAAGATTACGCGGAAAACGTAGGTATGTTTCATCATAATCCTCTTCTAGGCGGATGACAATACCTTAATTAAGGATCTGTTTATCTTACTCCCATGCTCATTTGGAAAATATTTGCTGAGACACATCTCCGGGAGAGAAATAGCATTATATGGTCTTTCTGATGGGAAACTGAATTTTTGCCACTCTTTATTGATCGGATTTAATCATCCATATTGATGTATGCATAGATGAGTGTTGAATTCTTGGCCTTGTGTTTTACAAAGGAACATGCTACCTACACGCTATATTACATAAAAGCTTTGTTGTAACTCAGATGACCAAAATTATTTATTAGTATTTAATGTGCAATATTTTAAGTGACTTGAATGGATCATTGCTTGCTCCTTTTAAAAAGGGAATAATAATGAAAAAGCTAAATTCCCAATTAATTAAGCTCAGTCGGTTCACTTAACTTCCTAAGTAAATAAAACCTTCCTTATGACAAATAACCTCAAATCGCAATCTAATTATTGACATTTTTGATAAAATAGATCATTTTAAATTTTACCATTCATTAAGGCTTTAATATTATTCTATCAAAAGTCCACACTCATGAAATTACAATTCGACTGACGGAACTTTTTGATGACAAAAATATCAAATAATAATTTCTCAGTTTAATAAAAAAACATGTTCATTTTTTATTTTTTACCTATTTTAAAATTTTGTTTGTGTTATCCACCAGAACCCAAGATTTGCAAGTCGATGTCCTTGGGACTTGTTTGATTTGGACTTCCTATCTTCTCCGTTGTCCCTCACTCTATCATTGACATATTTTATTCAGAGTATGGATTTTTGAAACTGTTTTATTAAATCTCCTACTGGTCCGTAATAATTATCTTGGTCTGAGGAATCTGAATAACCTATTCTAAATTGGAAATTATTATGTGGATATTTGGTATGAAATATCTGAAGACATGTGCCTTGTGCCTTTCTGTATTTCTCGTGATCGTAATGCTCCTTGCCACGCAGAGCGGTAGGTTATTTGTGATTTGTTAATGTGAATGTTTTATTTGAATTTAAATGTGCGAATTGCGAGCCAATTTATTATTATTAACTGAGTTAAACACGAAGAATGCCACTTTAATACTCTTGTTGCATCCCCGGCTTTAAATTTTTTTCTATTTTTTTTTGCGCATCATTTTGTTGTTTTTTAATAATTTAGTTAGAAGTTGTAGTTTTTATTGTATGAGTTATAAGTTTTCGAAAAATCTTTATTTAACGGTAGGATTTTATCTGTAAGTAACAGTAAGTTCCCCACTGATTGTTTCCACTTTCGACAATAGAGTAAAGAATCATGTCTAAAGTTGATTTGAATAAAAGTGCAAATGAATGCATTTGTGCCATCATCTTCAAGTTCATTCTTAATTTTATTGATAATTTTCTCTTAGTTATCTAATTTCAGATGACTTACACCACCAAGTTTTTTCGTACTACGCGTCCAATTGTTTACTACCAAATTAACTGTATACACAAAATCTCTGCCAGATACTTGTTGTCCTGTCGAATATCAAGCTGTTAATTCCCCTAACATTAATTTAAATTATTCATACAATATGTGTGGGACATATCAGAATTGTTTTCCCTATTTGCACATACATCTGTTGCGTTTTTAAATTATCCAAAAATACGAGACAGATTTTGGAACTTTAAACTCTGAATGCGGTTGACCACTTAGGACTGTTTTGTGCTAATGATGGTTAATAACTTAAAATATGTATCTTTGATTACTCCCATATCATATTTTCGTACTCTCAAGCACAACTTAAAAACTCTCAAACGTTTAATTTCCTATCAGTTAGACTTTCTTCACCGATTATAAATTTGGATTTTGGCATTTTTATCAACCGTGCGATTTTCTGCCACCTATGAAATTAAAATTTCCGTTTTTTTTCCGAGTCTTACAGTTTAAATTGTTGGTCTATGTATTGGGGCGTTGGCATTATTCCTTCCTGGATTTAATTAGTACTTAATTTGTAATAACTCTCTCGGGAATTATTTGCAATATTTTTAAATTTTAAAGTGAGAGGTCTTTTTATTCTTGTGTGGACAAAAAGAGGCTGATCTGCCCTGTGATGAATTGTCTAAATTCATAACCTCTCTCTAGCATTTTTGGTTAAAATTTCTTTCATATCCTTCATCTGAAAATCGATGTGTCCGAACGAAATTTGGGAATGGTTAATTTCAATCCGTAAGAAACATTCAAGGTGAGTTAAGAAGGAGGTAATTATTTGCTGAGAAATTGCTCTTGAGTCCAACTACGATCGATACTGGCGCTACGTAGTCTACTTATTTTGTGTTTGATGGTAGTTAGGACGTGGAGAATGGGGTAGTGGGTTTGAGCAGGGGATGAGATGAAGGGGGAAGGAGGGGGGGCAGGCAGTTCCCACCGCTCGACATTTAACGCTTGCATAGATTTGATTACCTCTCGAGTGATTTTCTGTTAATTAGAACTATTGGAGAGAGAGTGAATCGCATTTTTCGCTAAACCTTTTCATACAGCTTTTTTATTATTTTAAAATAGAACATCAGGCAACACACAGATTTCCCCATTGTCGTTGATGAATTGGGAGATATTGTTTAGACTAATACCTGGATATTCACGATCAATTATGTTTTGTTCCTTTCCTCCCCTCTCTAGCGTTAAGGCGCTGTTCAAACAAAACACTGTTGAGTTATTTGGAATATTAAATTGACAAATATTGATAGTCCTTAGAAATTTTGGGTGATATCGTAATATGAGCTATATACGTAGTATGTAAAATTTTAAAATAATTCATAGTATTAGAAATAGATTAAGTTCGTAGAAAAATCCTCCGTTAACAAATAAACTCCTATGTTCTTGAAAATTATGTAACAAGTTTGTACAATACTTATTTTTCTTGCAAATCAAATAAGAGATCTTCATATTGGTAGATTATTCACATTAACATAGAAACTCCACATTTGTCTTGTTTATTTGCCACTCTTTTACAACGACCGGACGAATTCCTTCTCGTCTTTCCTTATTCAATTTAATTAGTGGCAACTTCGGCGGGGAAGCTGGAGTCTGTTGGGTAAGATTTTCAGAATCTTTCCTTTCAGTTTAAAGGTATTTATCTTATAAAATGATTACCATGTCACTAGACGTTATTCAAAATTGTTTGAATTTATTTGTACTTTCAACTTCGTTTCGGTCACTTATATTCGCATGTGACTGACAGCCTCTTGAATAATCCCTGTATCCATGATAATTTGCAAATTTTCTCATAAACGTTCTATTTTAGGTCTTCATGTATATCTACTTAGTATCGAACGATCAAACGAGTTTGCTAGTATTGTATATTACATATTTAATCAAGAAATGATCAGGTTTATGTGTGAATATCAATATTATATTTAACTGGAAGCGGGAGAGGGTAAAATTTGAATATTTCAATCCTGAAAAATGAAGATTTCCTCTTGATTCCCCTTTGTCATTAAGACCTTACTGGCTCTGGATACTTGAAGTAGTTGGAATTGAGCGACGAATTGTGCTGGTTGTCGATTCGTTTTCGGGAAAAAACTATTTGCGTTTACTTATAAATTCACAATCACGCATTTCTGATTACTCGAAAAAGTGTATAGTTCGACCTGCACATGGTTAAAATATTGAGTGGTTTTGCCCTATCCCGTCTATATATCTTGGTATGATCCAAAATTTGCCGTCAGTCGAACGCACTTGGTTTATCTTAACATATTTTTGGCTTTCTTTTATATAGAAAATGAGGTATTATTGAAATTAAATCTTTTTTTAACTTGGGTTTGGCTAAACTATTTAATGATCCTCTGTCCAAGACCGCTCAAGAATTCCATTTATTGGTTGCGCATCGATGAAATCGAAAATAAATTTGGTCGCCTCTCCATTTTATTCTTCTACCTAAATGTCTGAAAATTAGAATCTTCAAAATCCGGTGGCGTCATGATCAATATGTATGCCTGTCAACTTAAAGATTGGTGGTTCATTGATGCACATCCAACAATTGAAACAGCCAATAATAATCAGAGAGGCTTCATGATGCTGCTTCTTCTCGCAAGTTCGACCTTAAGAAATGCCTCTTAGAAGAACTAGTGCAATAAATGGATTGAACATGTCCTCATTGTTTTTTAAAGAAATAATAACTTAGAGAAAATAGTTAAGACAGATCATACTAAGATTCTTTTCTCTTAAATAAGGCAGTGGCAAAAACAGGGAGATCTACATTGTTAAGAGATTCAGTGTCTATTTAACTAACAAACTGTTTTTTCAGACTCCACAGGGTTTTTTCTTCTCACTTGCTGTCAAATGCCCCTGCAACTCGACAGTCTAAGATCGTTCAAATGCATTTTCGAGGCATATTGATCAACCCTATTTGTCTCATTTTTAAGCAACTCACAATAAGTAGGCTCTTCTTAATTCAGAGACACCACAGTATTGCTTGCCATAACACCACTAGATGTTTCTTCTTTTTCTGGGGCACTAATATTATTGCCAGCAATACAATCTATGCATTACTAGAATGGACTAGGACTTTTACGATAGATTTGCACCTTGTCAATACCAGTATCCTGTTTCCCTGACGTTCCTTTTTGTAATAGACACGCATCCAGGTTATACTTGGTATAATTTATCCACTTTTAGTAAAATTCATATCTACAGCCACGTATGGATGGCGTCGTTAGACCAAACAGTCTTTTTAAAGGACAAATGTGTTTTTTTTCTATATTCACTCTCCTCCTGAGTTGGAACTTGTGATTGCAAATGGGTTAGAAAAATAAATTATTCATTTGGAGGAGAGAAGCTTAGTCACCTCATTTTTCTCTCATACTTCCAATTTATCTGTCTCTCTTTCTGGGAGTCATGTTAATTTGGTTCATGTTTTTTGAGTATGGGCAAACTTACTCCTCCTCTGCGTTTTTTTAAACATTCAATTCAGTCAGCATTTCCTATGGTAGAGAAATCATTGTCAAGTCTTCCTTTTAACATGTCACTGTGTCCTTTTTGTTTATTGTGTGACCACCTTAAAAGTTTATAAGTCATACACTCTAACAAAAGTCGATCATTTTGCTTACTGATCGTCTTATTTTCTCTATTGTAGTTGGGGCTGCACTGCTTTCCCAGAAGATGGCCAATACCGTCAATTCCTATCAGACGCCTTCCAGTTATTCAGCCAGCTCGTCGTTAGAGAATTTTGGTCCGAATGAAGCCTCGTAAGTTTACTTGTTGTTTCTCCTGTTGCTGTACACTTTGTCATCACATCATATTCGTATGTAATTGACAATGGACGAGTTGACATCTATCATTTAGTTGATCAATCTTTTCGCTCCTCGCCTAGGATCTCTGACTTTTTTCCAATCGCTGTGTGCACGTAGGAAGAAGAAATCTATAATAATAACTGCTATTCTTATATTTCGTATTGAATTAAGAACACTACAACTGTTTCAATTCTATTAAATGCTAATGGGATAGTAAACGAGTTCATCATTTTGAGAAAGAAACAGCACTTATAGTGATTATTTGCTTATTAACAAATTTAGTATGCGCTATTCTATCAGTAAATTAGGGTAAGAATGAAGTTTAGAAGGTTAGTTCGTTACTTAGCTTACAGAAGTCTTGCCTATGGTCATATTTATGACTTTCTAGGTCTTATCGATAATTGGAGGTTCTAAATCTCCTCTACTTTATCGATTAGAGCTTCGTTCGGCATTGTCTCCATGTCTGCCTTCCCAACTTGCTAATTAAGAATATACTTTTATTTATTTACTTTAAATTGTTTATTTACCATAAGAGGAGCATAGAAGTTATATCATTTTTCCTCATGGGATGTGTAGGCTTAATAGTATAACGGAAAGGTGGTTAGGGTTGAGAGGGGAATTCCTGTTGATCAAGTGGGAGTTGCATTTGGATGTTAGTCATTTCCTCACTTACTTACTTTCAATTAACCAAACACTATTATTTTCCTACACACCATAGTAATGATTTGATTCTCCATTCACGAGTGAAATTTATGTATAAATTTTCTTTTATTTTTATCTTATTACATTCATCTTCGGTTTAATTTATCTTAATTTGTTGATGGAAGAACACGTAGAATAACCACTCTAAGATGATAGATCAATTAGGAAGCTACGAATATTTCTATAGATTGGGATCTATGAGAATGTTCTGAATGACTTGTTAGGCAATGATAGAGCAATGGCAACACGCTGGACGCGTTTTTATCTCATACACGAATAAGTGAAACCAATAAACAATAGATAAGTGCACTGTCTTTATATATATATATATATATATATATATATACATTCGGATTTCGATTTCGGAAGATATGAAAATTATCTTTGTTATCGAATGCGCGGTGGTCAAAATACATTTCTATCAAGTCAGAGATCGGTGCACATCCAGTGATGTGGATGACAAGCCTCACTAGGTGATTCTCGTCAATGGGATGAGTAGTAGAGTTCAGCCTTAATGAGCTTGAGAAGTTTAGACTGATTGATTCTTACCGTTACGTACGGATTCCTTGGCTCGACAAATTCCCTCTTCTTTTACATTTAAGTAGTTCATAAGTAGGCTTGAATTAGTCTTTTGTTTCGATGTTGGTCAATTAGCAATGTAGTCGACGAGGTTAGTTTCTGATTTGGAAAGATTCTCAGTGGGAAACGCTCAAGCCGCGCAATCGCGGTCTCTTTATCGTCGTACCGCACGTTTTTTATTTGCTCCTCATTCTCCTCTTTCTCCTCATCTAATCACGCAATCTTGCGCTCATTCGTTCGCTAGTGCTTGACGGTTTCTCGTCGCGATTGATTTTTATGACAACCTTAACCGCTTTCACATATCATCTCACAGTTTGATAGTCCGTGCGATCGCTACTGATAGCTATCTTCCTACTAAAACAAAATTTAAATTCAACTAAGCAAGAGACTGTAATCTTTTTGTCGTAATTAAAATATGTTATCGACTTTCCATAGCCAATTCTATTTCTTACATGAGGCAATTTTTGTGGTTCATTTATTATTAATGGGATTTTTTTGTGCTCTGCAAATGAGAGATAGCTGCTGAGGTATACCTTCTCTATTTTCTAGTGATCTCACAAGTTTTACTTGCAAACTAAACATAGATATGTGCTTGTTCCTATTTGCATTTAAGTTAGAATTTAATATACTAAACTGGTTTGTTTAAATTTCATTGATTATCCATAGAATTTTGGATTTGTTTATTTCGGATCATTACTTAGCTCAAAGTCAGGGCTTTGTGTTTGCAAACTTTTGTCACTTTCTGATTTTTATTCTATCTTTCCTTATGATAGACACAATGTTAAGTTGGATACCTTCCTCGTTATCTCAGAATCACTTATGCTAGTGACTTGAATTATTCTTTCAATGCGGAGCTGGGACCCATAGTTTCTTGAGCGTCATATAGGTGGGATGAATGTAAGTCAAGATTGTATGAATGCGTTCTTCATACATTCATCCTTCTGTGTTTGAGGATGCTGGTAACACTAAGAATATATTTAACTCAGATCCCAGACAAAATTGAATGAGGACGAAGATCAGCTACTCACTTTTTAAGAATAAAAAACGAAAACTTATAGAGGACGTTGTCAATGAAATAATTGGTGAGTACTGCATGTGCGTACCCAAGATTCAGCTCTCAAAATCAAAGATAGGAAAATTGATAATCAATGCTTGTTGGGTGCACAGTGGTATAGTCTTCCTCCCTTGAAGATTAGGCACAGAATTTTATGAAATTATTATAATTCGTCTAATCTCTCTTCTGCAGTGGAATTGTGTTCGACTCGAAAGGAGATGACAGTTCTCGGGCTTGGTGTCCCCGATCATCCATCAAAGACGACGCTCGTGAGTGGCTTCAACTCGAATTTGACGGCCTCAAAGTTATCGATCTTCTCATTACTTGGGGTCTCAGCTCCAAAAAGGTGAGTAAATGTTCGCTTATTTCTAACTGATGATGAATTAATTTAAGTAAGACTCTAGAACACTTAATTAAACTAATTAGCAAAATTGTTTAGGATGAAGTTTTGTGTAAAAAGGCTGGCTATGTCTAAAAAATTGAAAAAAAAGTTTTTAAATAATTTTAAACGTTTTATTAGTTTTGGGGGGTAGCATCTTTCAATAAACCAGTTATTGGACGTGCCTTTTGGCAGTTATTATAATGCCAACAACGAGTTGACAATTTTGACATTTATGTTCAGTTCAAAAACACTGATGAAATTATGCATCCGATCATTCGATTCAAAATAAATAGATTGATCTGTAAATTATCACAATTATCTGAGCACATAAGCGCCATAAAGTTTGATCAATGTAAATCTTAGCCTTCATAAACTAGCCACTCTGTTCATGAAACCAGCGTCACATCAAAATCTTTTACACTTGTTCATTTTGAATTGTAGGTTTTATTATTTCATTTAATACAAGTTAAAGTCAATGTGAAGATTTAAAGTTCTAAAAGTGCAGACAATCGTAATTCAAAAAAAGTATTCTAATTTAGCTCTTCCTTCCGTATTGTAGTATTGCAGGCTTTGTATCTTCCTGTATGATCCATAGCCTTAATATGAAATTTAACTGATCGTATTTTGATCGAAATGATGATCCTAAAACCTTTCGTAACCGGCATTAATTAAAATAAGTACATTTTGATTTGACTGCGACTTCCATTAAAGCATTATTTTTGCTTCAGTTGCCTACAACACAGACCACCCACTCGACAAAGTTTCAAATGACTGCTACAACCGAAAGCGATTTAAAATTGTTCTCTCCTCTTATCTCCTATCATCACTACTTCTGCTTACCCTAGCAACGCTGCATCTTTACTTTTGGTAGTTAAACTGAGATACTCAAATAGAAGCGCAGTCGAGCCAGTTCTGAGATTTTTTATTTGCGTGCGGAACTATTTGATTCCGATGCGGAAAAATATTGTAGCTGCAGTTGATTCAGACCTCTTCTGATAAGTAAAGGAATGCATAAACCTAGTATATCGATGACAGTCTTGTCCATTCTTCATGTCTAGACCAATTGTCAAGAATGGAATGCACTCGCATGCCTCTTATCAATAACAAAGATTACGGAATCTTAATTCTCCCTCTCTGTATGAAGCACTTACTCTGCAGCCTTGTAGTGTCCTATCAAAAAAGCATAAGTAACCCTTGAGATTGATCAAATTCATCATTTGAAGTGGTAATGGATCCGGGTTCTTTGGGGAACTAAGGTTTGATGTTCTTTAACTCTAAATCGAAAGCGTTCATTCTTGTTCATTATGACTATTTAGAAGGTTGGTGGTTAATCGGCTTGTGTTTTTGGAACAATGACTACTAATGTCCGTCCTTGTCCCTAATACTTTCCTGTAACTCTTGATAGTTTAAAGATTGAGTTTTAAAGCCTTTCGGTTACTGAGTTCTCATATTTCCAATAGATTGGTCTTCCAGACGTTCAATAACGACTGGAAGCTTACATCTAGTTTTGAGGGACCGATGATTTCGACAGTGCTCTCTTGTAGATTTCACAATTGTTTATATACGTAAGGGTTTATCTGCAAGGTTCCATGCCATTTTCAAATAAATAAAACTGTCAACTGTGCTACCCGTGTTCGAAGCAACCCCCTGTGCGAATGAAATATATTAGTCAGCCAGCTACGGTTGTGTTATTGTTGCACCCTGGAATTTGTCTGTTTTATGGCCCAGTTATTGGCTATTGTTTTAATTGAGTCATCCGCCTGTCCCAGTATTATAATTCTGGGCGCACGCCATTGTCGCTTACTTTGCGTAATTGTGAAGGTTAAATTAACTATGTGCAGTTACGTTTCAACGCCGTATTTTTATTAATTACTAACTCTTCAATCAACAAAACCATAGTTTTTAATCCCGCTGTATCGTGAAGCGGAATTCAACGTCAATTCAACCAAATTTGATTCTTTACAATTTTTAGTATATGGATAAAGATAACTCGGCAATTATTCATTAAGGACGCTGATTTACACTATTTTAATTCAATTCGTCTAGTCCATAAGTGAATGGGAAGAGTTTAGCCGATGAAATGAACATCTTAAACGTCGGGAGACAGCTGGTGAGACTCATATAGATGCTGAAATTAAAGCTTGATTGTCTATAAGCACACTCACCATAAGTAATCGGCCTAAAAGGTGAGATCTTGGTGTTGAATCTAACAAAGAAATACGCTCCCACATGCTCTAACCCCAACTGACCATGAATGAGTGTGAGATGAGATGGCTCTTGAATATTAGCCATCGAAAATGCGCAGACAGTCTGATAACTTGTAGCGGCTTCGCCAACTCTAAATCCATTTTTATTTTTTTTTCGCATGTGAAACTTGCTTTCTTACGAATTTGTAAATCTTTCTCACTTACGAGATATTGATTACTACTCACTTTGAGTTTGCTATAAAAACCGATTTCATGGAATTACTGCTTTATGCAACTTTTGACTCCTTTAAGTCGTATCACTCTCTAAGTCTTCTTCCTTTAGTTGGGAACTCATCATCTGGGGTGTAGTGAGTGGTGTCATATTATTAGAAACTCTCAGACTCCCTTGTCGTGTGGACGTTTGTTGCAAGATGTGTGTGTAAAGAAGATTGGTGTAAAATCGTATGTGCAATTTTTGTGTATTATTTCAAATAATTCAAGTCCTCTTTCACCCAATTTGAGCAAATATAGGAACTTGGTTCGTTTAAATGCCTTCAATTCTGTTGCTTTTATTGCATTTTTAATAACTTCAAATTTGGGGCTAAACAACCCTCAGTGTGTTTCGTCTTCGAGACTGGCAATGGAAAGAAAATATTTTTTCATGCACAAGTTCGACGAATGTTTTCTTGCCGAAGGTTTGTTTTCTGTATTCACCAACATAAGTGATAAATTGAATTCCTAGAAAGGTCGAATTTTGATGTAGTTAGGATAGATGAAAAGCCAAACCTGCTCATATCGAAATCTTGGATATTTTTGCACTTCTTTTAGTTTGAAGAATTTGGTAAACTGCCAAATTCACCGGCCTGATTCCAGTCATAATGCTGTCCAGCTTAAATGGGCTTGAAAAAGTATTTACTCTCTTTCCTTTAGATCCATATGAGTTCACTTATGCTTTAAGTTGGCTAGAAATAAACAAGCATTCCTAATAGTGTTTTTTTTAATATTTATTAAAAGGGCCTTCCAACGTCTTGTTTTTTGATAACAGAAGGTATAACGAACACCAACCAATTAACTGCTTTCTATCTATAAAGATGTGATAGGCATCATTACCTGTGCTCTAGGATTAAAAAGGCCTTGTGAAATATGCAATTACGAAAATGCGATGAATATTAACCTCCGTCCTTGAGAAGTACATCAGTTAAACAGTCTCTAAAAATTTCAGACCAACGAGGTCATAAGAACTCAAAAGAAGTCTTTACTTTTAGGACCGAAATCCTCAAATTTCAAGAGCATAATACTGATAGTTATGTCTGTGATATTCAAGCTTCCATGTTTGGTCACATTAAAATCGTTTTGAGACACGGCGACCTGAGAAGGAATGATTTCTCCCTGTGCGTTGTCTATTAGAACGCACGTAATTGGAAGATTATATCGGGATGTGTGTTGCCTCTGGCTCTTATTGGCCTTTGTCGGCAGAAACTTTACTGATAACAATGTTGAGTTTTCTGCAATTGAGAAATCTACATCCATCTGTATGGCTGGATGTGTTAGCTACTGGCCACACAGTAATACGCTTTGATTCCATGTGCGTAGAATTGCTAATTTTAGGGAGACACATGAGGGGACGGAGTAAATGATGATCTGATAAACATTGTTGTAGGGAGGTGTTGGGGGTAATGCTATACATTTTGTGCCGAAGGAGGATGAGTGTGTGTGTGCTAATGTTGGATGGACAGACGGTCGAATGGTTGTCGTTGTCCGGCTGGTATTGTATTGTGTGATATATGGTCTCTGTCACTGTGCACATCCTTCTTATGTGTGTATTTGTGCACTATTTGAAATGACGCATACTTCTCACACATGTCCGTACATGTTCCGCCCAAAAACACAAAAAACGCCGATTTGTGAGTGTGTATACGCTTGCTTCCGCTTCATTAACCAAACATTTCACACCGCCTCACTTCCCGCTTTTTTAGCTAATGATACTAATAAAAGCCAATCTAGCCTTCGTGAATCCTTCCATTATCTTTGTGAATCACCTATTTTTATTTTCTATAATTAATTTTCCTCACCGTCCCTTACCAGAATATTTATGTTTTAGTGAGGATATTCAATCATTGTATTAAATCGTTAACACCCCCACCTTTTAAGGCCTGTGTTCTGTTTTCTTCTACCAAAACATCCCTAATTACTTTTGTTCATATATACCAGAGATGCTACAGATAGTAGGATCTAATAGCCTTTTGTATAGATAGCAACTAGAGATAGTTTTCTAAAGTTGAAAATAAAACGCAATGATTTTATGTGACTTGCTGTTGCTTTTACTACAGTGATTTGTTGTTCGATGTTTGACCCACTGGCCTTTTTTATTGCACACCTTACTTCGTTCTCATGACACCTGGCCTGAATCATCATCATAATCACACAGGTTCTGCTCAACACATTCTACTAAAATTCAAAGACTACCGCGAAGAGAGAGGCAAGTCATTCAAGTTGTTAGAGAGAGCTTCGTAGGCTCAATTTGTTATTACTGTAGCCGTGGTGTCTGCGTCACCTCCTCCTCCTACGGAGTGAACATTAATGGCTTTACCGAGGCTTGTGTGAATCATCCTGACTGGTCCACCTTGACAACTCATAATTTGTGTAGGCATGATACTCTGTCGAGCTAAACTTGTCAACAGCGTCAAGACACTGCCTGTCTGCTATAAATCACTTTCATTCACCTGTTAAGCTGATAGACAATAAATCAATCTACTGACCCAATAAATGTTCTGATTCTTTCCTTTTTAGAATCATTTTGTCCCCTACTTCTTCCTCCGCTACGAACGTGGTGATGGACATTGGCACGATTTCATATCTCATAATGGAACAAGGGTGAGCCTTTAACGTTTACTGTGCACTGTGTAAACAATGTGCTGTTTCCATTGCAATATTTTTAGATTATAATGGTGGTTTACTGCAACATGAAGGAGCAAGAATGCAAAGTGGTTACAGTGTAATATATTTTGTTTTATTTCGTATTTGGAATTGTTAAGTAGTTGAAAAAAAACGCGATAGAGTCTAATGGGAAAATAGGCAAAGATTCCGGCTTTAGTAGGATAATAGCATATCCAAAGCAAAGGATGGAATTAGTTATTGGTGTTTGTAAACTAGGAACAACGAACCATCATATGAACAGAAGATAAGTTGCTTAAAGCAACTTGAGTGCTATTTGTGGTTAGGAGATAAGCTGATTTTGTCATTAAATTTCAAAATTCGCCTTTCAGATACTCCTACTAGAGTTTAATAAGTATAATTTTGGTATAAAATAGATAGTCCAAAATTCTTGTCCGTGTGAAAGATTTTTTTGAGAATAACTCCATTGATAAGAACCATCAGACTACCTGAATGCATTTCAGTTAACACCAATATTTAGCGCTTCATACAACAAAGAAAACAGGGTTTTTCGAGCTCCTCTATGGTGGAAATTGATCAGGCCCTAGTAATTGGGCCAAATGTGCAGTGTGTTTTAGTTCAAAGTCTGACAACTGTACATACAGATTTCGCACTGTTTTTTGTATCACAGCTCCATGTGTGTAATAGTACAGGCTTGATGGCTGTTTGCTTTGTTCACACTCATATGTACACGGGCCACTTGGACATTTTGCCTGAGGCTGAGTCATTAGTGGAGTGTGAGGTATCGCTCTCAGTCCTCATTGGGAAGGAGAGAGGCCTGCCATGTTAAATGCGTATAGCCTATTCTAACAGCAGAAAATAGGGTTACAAACTCAGTCTACTTTTCGTTATTGTAGCCTGAACATTCGATTTTTAATCCCTTGTTTTTCTTTTTCAGATTATCACTGCGAATCACGATCACACAAATCCCAAAACCATCACCCTTTCGCCTCCCATAACTGCACGGCGTATCCGTATAGTGCCCTATCGGCGAGATTCCTCGCAATTCATGTGTCTTAAACTCTCCGTACTAGGATACAACTTTGATGGTAAGTGGTGAATCGCTTTTCTTTCCTACCTTCCTGCCTATTCGATTCAATAACTCGTGTTTATTTGTACAGAATCCTTAGTGAGCTACGAAATTCCAGAGGGAGATGTGTACCGCAGTGGTTCATTCTGGGCTTCCTTGAACGATTCATCTTACGATGGAGTGCGTCATTACTCCAAATGGGATGCTGCTAAAAGAAACCGTCTAAGCGGTGGATTGGGTGTCCTTGTGGACCGTCAAATATACGCTGGAGGTGAGATTGGAAAAGCTCTGGTAGAACCCTTCTCTCTGCGCACTTCGCCATATGAAAGCCATCAGACTGTCAGTGGTCTCGTTGGTTGGTTTTGCCGGTCTGGTCTACCTCTATCTGTAGTTTTGCCACGTTGCAAGTCTCGCAACGTTACCCTTCTCTTCACTTTCAATTCTGGTAAGCTCAACCAACAAATTTATCAAAATAATATCTCGATAAAAAAATCTTTTTCCCCCTACGTTAACAGGCTTTGAACTACGTGAATGGATTTTATATTTGTTTTTCCCTGAGCTGTGAAACGCAGTTTATTCTTTCTTTGTTAAACATCGTGGCGTCAGTTACGGGTAGAGAGGGGAAGAATATGTTTAAAAGCGTTAATTCTTATTTTTGGACAGAAATAAAAGCAAGAAATGCTTTGCGCATACACCGGAAATGGGAGTGAGCGTTGGGTAATCTTAAAGTTATGCAACCATACCTCTGTGTCGAATTTCCGAGTAGGAGATTTAATGTCGCATTTCCAGAATATTCTTACTTTACTGTGACAGCCTTTGAAAGCTTACCATCGCCGCTCCACAGGATTGTCGCACAGACTAAGTCAGCCACTTTGTGCATGAAATGACAAACTCCAGCTAGCAGCAGTAACATGATGACTAAACATGAATCATGCCTATCACCCCTCCCCCATGCTGCGCTTTATTTTGGGAGCCACTTTGGGGAGCTAGTCTCATTAAGGGCTTGTTTCTGATCAAACCCACAATGCAACGGAAGCAAAAAAGATCAGTCCTGACATGTTCTGAAACAGTTTAGTCTTTTTTCTCGAATTTGACAGACGTGATGGACAGCATCACACCTTTCGAGTTTTTTTTTGTTGGAATTATAACAAAATCTCTTAAACATTCGTAAGGGGGAAAAATTCAGTCCATTTAACTGTTGACAGAGAGGATGACATTTACAGTTCATCTAGCACTGACTCATTCCGAGTGGAACGTTATTTCGGTTAATTTCGAGCTTTCAGTCCCCACTTTGCATCAGCATTCAGTAATTTAAATTATAAGTGTCACTTTTCCCATAGTTAGAACAACTGCAGATATAATGCTAAGAAACTATCACAATGTAGATCAATCTCGCAGTATTTGAATGAGCTAACTAGAGTTAGAAAGCCACCTCGCTTTACTAAATAAAAGTTAGTAGAATATGTATATGCATATTTATGGAGGGCTATTAATCGTGTCTTCACATGTAGGGTTGTTGCATTTCTAGGTGTACCATTGTCGAGAATGGAATCCTTTAAGGGCGGAAGGCTAAAGTCTGTCGATTGGTGTCTTTTTTGCGGAACTATCCTTTAATCCACATGGAAAAATGTCTAAACTTTTGGATTTTGGATGGATTTAATCTCTTCTGAATGTATTTTTTTAGTTCGGCAATTCACAGAGTTGCGGATTCATGCGTTAAATTCATTCAAGGAGAACATTGCGGTATTCCGAGAAGCCCTAGTTCAATTCAGCATCGGTGGACAGTTCTTTGACCACTACGCCCCTTCAGTTCACCACGTACATCCTTTCAATGTCTCCTCGACTCAACCCACCTGGGTTGTTATCCCACTCCACGGACGAGTTGGCCGTTTCGTTCGAATTTCCCTCACCTTCCAAAGCGATTGGATAATCCTCTCCGAAGTTGTATTTAACTCAAGTGAGTCAATGAAAACCAGTCAGCTTCATAAAACTAATCATGTATGTGACTTGAAGATAGGTTGTTTACTGAATATGTTCACCTGTGTTTAGATACAAATTACGGTGTTATTGAAATGGCCGTTTCTGTTCTTTATCCATGTTATCCAGAATTTGATCCACACTTGTTTATTGCGGAAATGTAGTGCTTTAAGTTGTGGTTGTCTTTGAATCAATTTGCAGCAGGTTAACATTTGCCTTAATCGAAACTCGGATGCAGAGTGGCGTGCTCTTGCGTTTCAAAGTATGTATGTGTGTATAAAGCAGTCACGATGTCGACGAAAAGGGTCACTTGAATCAAAACAAGAGGATGTCAAGCAAGTCGTGACAGGGAGAGTCACTCGCTTTAACATCCTTTAGCTAACCATACGCAGAGATGAGTTTTATGTAGCAGCTAACTGGATTGATTTTTTGTGAGTGAACGGGTTGGTGTATCATACCAAAACGGCGCAATCTTTTTGTGAACGGGCAGCTTTTGACTCTTTCAAAGCTCGGTCTTTTGGGGAGCGCGGGCACATGAATGAAGTTTTAATCTCTTCTATTAATCACTACCTCCTCCTTTACTAACATCGTCGCGCAGCTAGCAGCAGCCACATATACGGGCTTGAATTCAACTTAAAGGGAGGCGATGAAGTGACGACATTGTTCTCCCCCATACACAGAATGACTCAGTCCCTGTCTCTTCTACTGTCGCTAAAATACTATGTAACGCTCGGTTACTCTTGAAGCTACATAAAGAGGAAATTGTCACTCAACTCTGGATAAAACATCTAGAATCATATTTGTTGTTTGTGACTGAAGATGGCTAATCCATGCGCAATGAAACAGAACTACCAGTTGTGACAAACAAGCATCGCCAAATTCACAATAACATCGGTTAATCGAAAGTAACAACAACTGAGGAATAAAATGGATGCAAAAGAATCAGTCACTGAACCCTGTAGAGGATCAATTAGAGCCCACTAATTAACCGGTTCCCTTTAACTTGGGCAAATAGAGTCCGGTTGATTATACCCTACGAAAAGTACGATTTCCGTGTTTATGTCAAAATACCCTCGGATTTCTTGTGAATCATGGTCATATTAGCTTGGCGGAGAGTCAAACAAATATTTTTGAGTGGCACTTTTCAATATTTTCTCAACTAAATATTATGGCCTGCAAACCGATATCCCAGTCCCTATGAAGGAAATAGCGAGTACAACGAAAACTAATTAAAATTCATTCCCACTAACTTGGTTGCAACTGTTATTTTCAAAATTAGTTCATATAAACAATAGGAAGATGAAGCGCTACCTCAATGAAAGGAAGGCATTAAATTAAATACTAATTTCGGCAGGAAGAATATTTAAAAGCATTTTTTATAATTGTATTTTCTCCTTGACACTATAGCTTTTTATTTGTGCGTTAATGAATTCATAACTATAGGATTAAGGGGAACTTCACCGATTGGGCTTGGGGGTTATCGGGATTTCGGAAAGCTCCTGTGCTGAATTACTCGCGAGTAACATGTTCGGCCCACCCACCATGTGCATTTGAGATACATGTCAGGGTCTTAATGCAGTATTTGCTGCTGCTGCTGCTTCTACTGCTTCTAAGGTCAGGTTCATGATCGACCCCCTGTCCATATAGCTTCTAAGGGGATTATGGTGTGTCCGAGAGGGATGTCAGGACACTGTCGCTCTCTCTCTCATGACCTCTAATCTGCCATTCCCACCCACCCATATTTGTAAATCTTACCATATTCACTAACATGCACACACATGTATGTATATATTGAGATTGTGGACTTGCACTTTTACTGGTCAATGAGCTATCAAGATAAGCTGTATTTACCGTATGACCTTACTAAGATGGCTTTTATTTGATCCTTCAGACTTATCGCTTGTAGTTCATCTCTAAGTCTGGAAAATCATTTCCAAATTTTAGTTTATTGCTGGGGGTTAGATTAAGGAAAAGGTTTGTGCAGGTGGATTTTTGTGTTCGAATTAACTAACTGACCGGCTAATTAGGTGATGTCGGTTGTCCGTAGTCCGTAATTTTATGGTGTGAGGGTGGGAGTGAAAGAGGGGAAGGAGGAGGAGGAGGAGGAGGATTAATCTAGAATTTTACCTGAAAGCTGTTAACTTCTCCTTTCAGATATCTCGTTTAGTCATTGAACCTTGACCCCATAGACATGTTCAAGATATCACTTCCTGATTTCGCCCTTTATTATTTACTAGTAGAATTAAGGAATAAGTAGATGCTTGTCAAGCTATTGCCCTTCGAAATTCTGCGAACTTTATCATTAAAAGAGATAGGCAGGAGGCCATGTTATTAAGAGTGTAGTTAATATACGTAAAAAATAGGTGTGGATATGAGGAGGGTGTCATAAATAGAAGGAAACTTTACATAAAGAAGATGTACAGCTGGGATAAGTCAATAGACAACTCAAAGGAATAGTTGGCCGTAGACTATGGGCCATTTTGCTTAGTCCCAGGGTTTAAAATTTTAAGTAGCTGTTGTTTTTCATGTGCTAATTTTAATGATATTATGCACAGGCCTCAACTAGTCAAATTTTATGTAACTCGGAATTTACTCATTGTCCAGGACGTAATACTCCTCTGCCTACTTACCAATCGGACAAACGGATGCATTACTTCAAAGTATGAATTTTTGGGAAGAGAGAGGGAATTTGGTCCGAGGAGCTTGGGATTTTATCTAGTTCAGATCAGATTATGAATGTATGTTAGCGTATTTCATATCAATTTCCGAAATTCGGCGAGATTATCTACCTGCCTCATTCTTCGAAATTATATATTTGCATAATTCTTAATTGAACATGACATCCTGACAAATGGCAGTATTTGAAGCATATAGAAGTTGGGTATTTAAAATAATTGGATTTCGTTAAATTTGTAGTTAAGTGATCTCTTCTCTAGAAAGAAACGCATTGTGTTTATTTTTACCACGAACATCTGCATACATAGGCTTAAGTGTCGTGTAACTCACTAATCGCTTTTTGTGTTTGACTGAAAGAGGCACGTTCAAATATAGGAGAGTAGATCTTTGAACCTATCAGTTTTATATGTCTATACAAACGACAACCTGACATGTAAAATAATTTCCAGTTTTATTAACTCTCCTAATTTTACGCAAACATCTTCCTCTAGGCAAGTGAAGCCATAAACCATAAATGGTGTCATTATTTTCTGACTTTTAGTAGTCAGGGGCGCTTGAAAAATAATAAATGATAATAAGGTATTTTTACCTACATTGAAGAAACGTGGTCCGTACTGTGTATCTCGTCTTTGAATTTCCATGGACAATAACTTGAAATAACATTGTATTATTGGTTCATTCTCGTGAATCAGCATTCAAGGGACTGTAGAAGACAATATGCTCCTAAGTTAATCAGTGCATTCAACCTGTGAGCTCGGAATTTAATTGTGTGCAACTTCAAAGACTAGTGCAGAGCGTGATAATTGAGAGAATGACTTTCGTGTGGAAGTAGCATTTAGGCCGACCGTCTACATTTGCCAATTCCGTGTGAAGTTCGAGAGCGAATTTGGAGCACTTGTCGCTTGATAAATGTGGTTTGATTTAAAATTCCCACATATGTCATGCGTAGTAACAACACACCCAAACGAAATTGTTTGCACCGTGCTGTGACTGAGTGATGATATGCGCGCAAAATTTTATCAACCAATTTGCCCTCCCTCTACCTCCTTTTTGATTCACAAGTTAGCGTGATAAGGAAAGCTCTTTCACTTTATCAAAGATATTATTTGAAGAGAAGCGCATTCAGCCCATTTAGAATGGCTTTCGTAATTTTGAACTGAGTAATGAACCAGATTCAAGAGTGGAGATTGTGCATCTGACCTGACAGACGTGCATGTTGGAAGTTACACCACCAATGCACAATAATAAATGTAATCTTCTTCCATAGAGGTATTTGGGGAGAAGCCTATCCAATTTACTCTGAAGAAAGCGAAAATGATAAGAAATTGCCTACCAATATTCTTTAATGTGAAGGAACTTGAGCCCAGGGGTCACGAACGTAATACGAATAATTAGCTTAGTTACCACCCTTCTCGATTTCCACGAACTCCCAAATAAAATAGAAAGGAGACAGAGTATATTGGTCTGTTTTGTAGGTAGAATATTAAAAATCTTTACGGTTTTTAGAGAGGCGAGTCATAAGTGAAATGAATTGCAAGATATCTGAAGATCTTCCTTATCAAACTTACTTCTCCAATTTGAATTTATTACAATTAAGCATCTCATCGGCACAATGCATACTAAACAAATGGATATCTTTAAGTCTTCATAGATTATGTTGTGTTATAGGTGATCAAATCTTTGCTGGATGAGTTAAAAGTGTGATGTGACATTTATTTATGCAAATTTGATGGTCGGTCTGTGACTCCAGGACTCTACCTAGCTCGATGACAGCTCAATTTGCATATATTTCGCATAACTCCATCTCAAATGACTCCTGAGTGACTTAATCTCATGTCTAAAATAGCTCCCCTATGATTCGTCCTTTATAATTTATGGCAGCTTCTGAGATAGTCTGAATCAGTTTATCCTCCGTGATTTATCAACTCGACATAAGCCTTTTTCACACTTCAAAACTGAATAAGCATTAGCTCTAGTTGTGCTGTAGGCGTCACTTACATATATTTCCACCAAGTAAACCTTATCACCTCGTTCCTAGATAGTCAATATCGTAGAGTATTAAGGAATTGCGATATCCTATTCCACTGAATAGAAATATAGAGTACTATTTCTAAAAGGGGAAAATGTACTGGGTGGTTGAAAGGAGATGAAGAGCAGAGATGGTCACTTCCCAAAAAGAGGACAACCGCAAGACAAAATTTTCCCATCTTATGCATCGGTGCACATTTGCGCGCGTTTGCATTCCCCTGAGGGATCGAGAGAGTAAGAGGAAGTGGGGACTGTGCAAATGTGTAGCGAATTTCAGGCGAAAGAAACCTCTAGAAATTATTGCGAGAAATTCTCCCTCTTCAGGCTTAATTTCAACACTAAGTTTACATGTAATAACAAAAAAATGATACTTCAGTGCAACTGCACGAGCTCTACTTCTGTTGCTACTTGATTCAAACTGCATTCAAAACAGTCATTCCTAATTTCACTGTATTCTCTTCAGGACTCTGGACAATGAAAGCTATATATCTCAGTTTTCCTACAACTGTTAAACAATTCCTTGGGGTAACGACAGATGACGTACCCTATTATTTTGAGTTAATGACCATTGACATGATTAAAATACCATAATTATCTTTATTAATGACCTGTTTGCTCACTCTTTTCAGCTAGTTACTAGGCAAATTGTTGATTACATTGCGTTTGACACCAAGTGACTAGTTAAATTGATCATAAGAGTAGCATAAGGCTCTCAGTATAATACTTATTGAAAGGAGAATTTCAGAAAATTGAGAATTTCTCTTGATCTACCGACATGTGAGGATAATAAAGTTTGGCTTTGAGGACCGCTAAGGAGAAATTGCAATAGATACTATTTTTCCATATTTATTACATATGATAGCAGGTGAAAGGGCACATCTGAAACTGCTGAAGCTAACGAGGTTAGATGATTTCATCTATTCTATTTTTGTAGCTAAATTTCAGTTAATCGATGTATGCTGCGTTTTAAGGGGTTGAATTAGTATTCACAAATATTTGTTTGAATTTTAGCTCTAATTACCATGGAAGTGGACGAAGAAAAGATAGGAGACGCGTCTCTAACACCAGCATTGTCTGTGATGGCCACGCCAAAACGTAAGTCCCTGTTTCTTGCCCCTTGCTGTGACGTATGTGTAAAAATCACCAGTGAATCATTCTTCTGAACACATCTGGGAGGTCTTGGACCACACAACTTCTAGCCTGTTGTACTTTTTAAATTAACCATTAACTTTTAAGGCTCATCTCTCAAATTGGTCATTTTTAATGCGCCTATTCAAGTAGAGCCAGTTTTATTTCGAATATAATCACTGCTAATCATCTGCTCGAATTTGTGGCTCCACCTGCCTTTTGCATAAAGAACGCACTGTATACTTTCTATTTACTCGCTCCTAATTGCGTATATCCGCCGTGTTGTACAAAGTTATAAATTCAGATGTATCTCGTCAACAAGAAGTTAGTATAATTTTGAGAGCTTTTATATACAGTTACACCGCGCCATCATTAATCATCCTTCACTAAGAATTGGGAAAGTGAACAAAATCCGTCTTTCAGATAAGAGAAAAACGCAAATGGGGAAGGAATGGAGGACACTATCTGTTGCTTGATTTATCTCGTTTTGTATCAACTGTAGCTATGCTGTTAAAGTCGTAAATTTCGTTTCAATGTTGCCGATATCTGTGATTCTGTGTGCAATTTGATCGGAATTAAAAATAATATGCAATGAAACAGACTTTGTTTTTTCAAACATTGAAAGTTTCGTATAGGCGGCAAAGTCATTTTCTCTATATTTGGTGAATTGTGCATTTGGACAAATAAGGAGTTTAGTTTAGTTTTCACTGACTGATGATGGTTCGTGATCTTTTTTTCTAGTTCTTGAAATCGGACCATGAAGCTTAATTGAGATTCTCTAAAGATTTCCAGATAGGGACTACGAGATTGCAAAAGGTTATTTAAGCTGGTTTTTAGATTTTGTATTGACATTCGAATATTGAATATACCATTTTTTTGTGCATAATTGTCGTTATAAGTTAATGATTTCATCTAAATGTTCAGTTAAGAAATTAATGCTTTGCATATCTGTTGACACAAATGAATAAAACACAAATGCTCATTTACAGTGTAAGACGCTGGTTCGAATCCTTTATTTGTGAATGAGACAATGTGATTCCTCTTTGTGATTTTTTTGGCTTCTGACGCTCATTAGATAGCAGTATGAATCACCAAGTTATAAAGGTGCCAATGCTGTTTTTCATGTGGAAGGGATATATCTTCCATCTGAACATTGAGTTAAATTTTTCCTTTTGTATATTTCTAGTTGGATTGCTCTACAGTTTCGGTGTATGATCTTTACGATTCACTGTAACCACTCAGTCATATTATAAGATGTTATTTATAAGCCGTTGGTACTCCTATGGCCTCATTTTTCTATTCAGTACACTAAATGAGGGTTATACAAGCGGTTGAAAGGTAATATAAAAGCAAAGTTCTTTTTAAGGCATTTCTCTACTCGGCAATGTATTTTAATAATAAATGACAAACAAAGCACGCTGTACGTCCTCTTTGGGTTGCGTGTCATCGACTTCTAATGCTATCCGAAGGGAAACGGGGAGAAAAAGGCAAAATTTAGAAGGCGTTGCATACTCGGTATAGTGGTGCGTGAATAATGTCCCCTCTCCATTGTGTGTGTGTGTGTGTGTGTGTGTGGTGTTGCCGTCATCAGTCTCTACGCGCGATAAAATCAACTCTCACCACAATGCTTAAACTTTTGCTGTCGTCAAAAAGCCATTAAATTCGAGTAGCAGTTTGAGACTGAACTAGTAACTGTGTTTGTGTCTCTACTTGGCTTGGCCATGATCTGGCGGTATTTGAGCACGCGAACTATCCATTCTTTTTGCCCTGTTTTTTTACTCTGTTTTATTTACTTCATGATATATAGTGGGCGATGCGTCCATGTAGTTTTTTCTCTCCTATTTTTTTAATGTATATATACATATACTATTAGATGCTTTAATTTTGTCTTTATATCTAGATTCTTTGAATAGTACTTGGCAGAATTAAAATAAAGCATTCGTGATAGTGATCCTACAAAGTAAACTCAAATACTATGTTAATACCGAGGTTTTACAAGATATTGCCCTTCTTTATTTCTATCCTGTTTCTTGAATCAATTATATTTAGAAGTTGAAATCCCTTACTGGATTTCTTATTTATTAACTTTTCATTCATTTTTCTAAGAGCAAATTCACATATTTAAGATCTTCGATTTGGTTAAGGGAAGAGGGAAATTAAATTTGTAATTTCCTTATTTTCACTACACAGCTCAAACTGAAGATAATGTTTAAAATTTTTCTTTCATTTTCAGGTTGTTGTTTTCACAAGTTGCCATCAGAAATTAATATGCTCTTTGTTAAAAGTAGCTCAGAATTGAGAATGCCATTCTGATGTGGCAATTTAAACGTCCTCGTCTTTTATGAAATGTTTCTCTACTACGAACACAAAATTTCAGGAGTTGTGTCATTTAAACCTTAATAATAAATTAAGGAAGATAAAGTTTTCCGCTGAATGTCAACTTCTGCTGTAGAATTGTCGTAAACAAAACAAATTATTTTGCTTGAACAGATTTCAAATTCAAGTATGGTTGTCACGTACGTCGCCTTCTAACGGTTGTGATAGGTCAATGAGTAAAATATGGCCCTTTATTACTTATTTCCCATCCCTTGAAGTCTCGATTGTTGGATCGAGTGTGCGCATTAGTTTTCTGCCAATAAAAAGAGACGATACGCCTGTTCATTGCATGCAGACTACAGATTCTGTGATACTTGTAATTTAAGAGGGAAATTAAATTTTTTGGGAAAGGGGGGCTTTGGCGGCTTAATTTCACATTCCCGCAGAGGTAGGGTGGGGTGAATTGCGAAAAAACGCATTCTTATAAATCACGTGCACTTTAGGGACTCCAAACAAACACAGTCATGCGCCTGCTGTTGCTGTTTCGGCTGCTGTTTTAATTTTATTAAAATCCCATGCAGCTTTGAAAAACCGACCGGGTCTTGTTAGTGCTAAGCACTACACCAATCTTTTCGCTAGCAAGTAAGCGCGTCACATTTTCGCATATTCACTTAAATTCCTTCACTTGGGGCCTTTTTTTCGCGAACGAAGTTGCGATTTCACATTTTCTGTTCATTCAAAGTGAAATTTAGAGTATATATCTTTAATCTATGGATATTAAGCTTAGGTCAGGCATGTAGGATAAAAAAGTTCAGTAAAAGCGCCTTTCATCGCAATATTCCGGTTCTCCTGATAATACGCAGATTGTCTTCTGTTCGGACGGATTACCTGCAAAATGAGAAATATTTATGAGATGGAAAATTAGTTATTTATCAAATGGATTACTTTGTGTGAAACCAAATTAATGGAGAAAGTCATTCATCTCCTTGTTGATTTGTATCAAAAGAAACTCCCAAGCCTATTTAAGAATGTTGACCATTTTTTCAACACTCATATTGGATAGAAGGGTAGTATTGTGGAGCATCTATGGTGAAAAATTCTGATTCAGTCGTCCCTCTTAAAAGCCAGATTTAACTATTTCGGTTGCCCATTCCGCTCACTGTGTTTACACTGACGGACATCGAACCCGAGGTGTCTGACTTGGCAGGCGAGGACACTAGCCACTGCGCCACCGACGCATAATGTACTTCCATATCTAATGTAGACTTGTACTAATCATTTTAAATCACTGAATGCACACTGATGGTAACGATGTTTTACAGTCAAAGTACACTCTTGCTAAGTTAGAGATCACGGGTCCGATACTCATCAGTGAACCTGCATTTAACGATAAAATTAACTGTGTTGGGAAGGGGATTTCAAAATGTAAGACTCCCATCAGAGACCCTAGATGCAGGGAATTTTCAACGTTTCTGGTTGTCAAAATTATTATATCAAAACGGTTGAAGATAACTTCACCTTTGGGCTGCTATGCAAAGTCTTCTCGGTTCTCTTATCCTAATCTTTTGAGTCATCAGTTAGCAGGGAGAGCCATAGGTAAAGCTTATACAAAGTCATGGCTAAAGCAACTCGATCGTCATTGTCTTGACTCGGTTGCCTGGCTAAAACAGCCAAAAATGTTAATTCTAAAAGAGTAGATCCCATCTCTCGAGAATTCGAACAAAATAACGATGTGTAAGGCTGTAAATTGTGTGCGAATGGTCGTAGAAATGAAAGCAATGATTTTTCACTACCAATGAAATCTCTCTTCTACGGGCGCAATGATTAGCGAAGACTTCCAGTGCCATATTTCCGGTTGGGTGGTTAAATGCCTCCTTTATCGCCAAAATTAGATTCAATTCTGGTCTCTTTAGAAGACCTTTTTAACACATAAGGGCACTTATTCTTCTAAGCTGGGAAGAGAAGTAAGTATGCTGTATACCCAGGACTAAATCTCATACACTTTCCCGTAACTTTTCACATTTGTAGGCATCCATCCGCTTGCCCAATTAGTATAACGTGTACCCTCTTTATAAATAAATGGATATATAATTTATCAGAACAGCCTCACTGGCCCACTTCTAATTTACTATTATTGGCCTAAAGGTGGACTTGACGTGAATGTTATTTAACGTGATAGGAAGTATTTATGCACTTATGCGCATGTATTTTTTGCCTGCACTTTTCATTCTGCACTGACCCAATTCGTCGTAAAAGTGTCATTATTCTCATAAGGAGGCACAGCTGCGGTAGTGTCTAATTTATTGCTGCTCCCCAAATGAATCAAAGTAAATACAGATATACACTGCACTGTCAATAGACCACTCATTTTCTTTTAAGATAAATAATTTCTTATGTAACTTTCAGCAGTTTGACAATAATCATAATGAATAGTTCTGATGTGGTGTGGGAGGAACAGAATTATACGACTGCTGTTAGCAGAGGTGGTGTTTTAATAGGCGGTGGTGAAGAGTTGCGCCATGCAGTACACCGCAGAAGAATACCCTCGGTAGTCTGCGTGTGTGATCTGGGGAGATTTAATATTTTGGGAGATTAATTTGAATGCACTCTCCCATTTCCCAAGTGCAAACACTTTCACCTACTAATCCACTTCGAATTTTTGGAATTTGAATCATTTCACACTATCTGAATTATTTGTATTTTAGGCGATAAAATGAAAATGGCCAATTAATATTCGTACTGGGAAATGCATAGATTCTGGCATTAAATTTAATGAGCAAAATGTTGACTTAGCCTTCAATGATAAAGTGCTTCAGCTATCACTACTTTTCTCACAATAGTATTAATATTTTCATCCTTGACACCTCTCCTTAAAGTCCACACCTTCTACGTAGAATTTCGTCTGCAGGTTCGCCTGAAGTTCTCTCTCTGGATGATTAGAACATCTTTCAATATCTCTGCTATCTAGGAGATTGAGTGGTGACACCGCATTCTGCTTTATAGCCAAAGTGTCTAGTTGGTATTAGCTAAAATTGGACTATCAGATATTAAAATTGTTTCGATTTTCCTCGAAAATATCATTTCATTTTGTCATTTTACAAAATATTTCGAACTTAGGAAGGTTTCTAACTTGTTCCGGCCTATTATGCAATCTTATACAACCCCTTTATCGCCATTTTCCATTCCTTAGGAAAAGGTAAACTTCCTTTATTTATATGTCGCCCATGACAGAAGATGAAAATTTTTAGAGCTTTTCATCATGCCAAAACATTAAAATACAATACAATAACAGAAGGAAATTTTTTCGATTAGACTTACTTCCAGTTGTTTATTCTGTCAACGTAACTTTTGGCATTTCTTACGCTCGTTCGATTAGCTAAATACTCGACGCTCTCTCTGCAGTGTATAAACCGATCTTAGCATTGTCATTTAACCTTATACTTTCTTTTCTGAATTTCAGCGACGGTGTTTGGGGATCTGATGGCAAATCCTGCTAATGAAACGAATCACCGGAAAGGTGGGTCTACTCCAGTACCGATTCCGCAACCAAAATCTTCAGGAGAGGGACAGACAGACCTCTCCCTTATCATCGGTTGTGTCTGCGTGGTGGGTCTAGTACTCGTAGTAAGCATCTTTGTCTTCGTTCTCTGTCGAATGTGCCATAGTGGTTCACGGGGAAACCGGGCTCTCCTAGGCAAGGTCCCTATGGAAAGAGGCAGTGATGCTGGAGATTGCAGTGGAAGCAACAGCAATAGCGGAAGGAAGACAAAAGCACTGGACGCTAATAACGGAATGGTATCTGGTGGTGGCGGTGGAGATGGCCGGTTCACGACTTTCGGCGGACCAGGGGCTTTCTGTTTGGCCAACACAATGGCTGCTGGGGAAATTCCGTCTCCTAACATACCAGTCGACATGTACTCCGCTTTCAATGGAAATGGTGAGCTCTATTTTTCTAATTTTATGAACTATTTATTCGCACTGTATAAAGTATACAGGTTGGGTTAATGGTTACATGATTTCTAGAATTCAAGGTTTATTCTGTGTTGTGGAGCACTTTACAGTTTATTAATAATGTCCAACGCCATTTGTTTGTAGATCTTTCATCAGCGAACTCATTGTGATGTACCTTGCTCTTCGTCTTATATTCAATATTATCTTCAAATACCCCTTTATGTCCATTTTCATACTTACATATAGAAGAATATATTTTAACGATTTAAATGGGAGATTCCCCTCTTACTTTCATCATCAATGTCTCAATATTTTAAGGTACATATCTTCCTGACCGACGACTTTTAGTCAATCAATTTTATCAAAAGGACTTCGTAAATAAACGCTTTATTGCAGCAGTTCGCTGAAGAAGCTTTGGTTAATGTTATTAAGATCTTCACATAAACCTGAAGGGTGTCACTCTTCCAAAATGTTGTTGGCCATGAGATTGTTTATCAGTTTATTTTGACGTTCGAGTACTTCATGACACTTTGATCCAGAAGCTAATTGATCTTAAATTTATATCTGTTAATATGAGAGGGACTAGATTTTCCTAGACGTAGCTTCCCAGTCAAATAGCAAAATTTGACTGTTTAGCAATTGTTTGTTGCTTTAAAGGAGCAACAGAGCTGCTTGAGCTGCGAGTCGGCCAATCATGAGGTATGGTGGTGTAGCGTTAGATGAAATAGTGAAAGAGCACTATTTTCAGGCACGCGAACCTCTGTGATGAGTGTATTTGGGTAGTTGGAGTGGTGAGTAAGGAAGGGTAGAGAGTGAGAAGAGATTAAATCGAACGAGCTGCGATGGAGATAAATTTAGCCAACTTGAGTGAGTGGGGGGAGGGGGGGAGGAAGGGGGGCTGTGTGTGTTTGCGTGATTCATTCTTCCCACCGCCACCACCGCACCTTAGAGCCCTTTCCCCTTCCCTCAAACAGCTTGCTGCTCACGTATGCGCTTACCCGCGAGCTTAGTGTAAAGACGGACTTTTCAATGCGTGCTTGCAGCAGCATTCAGTCAGCTTGAAAAGTTGTTCTTTCCCACATTCTCTATCCTCCTGTTCACCTTACTTCTTAGAAGACTAACTTCTTTGTCTTTATTTATTGTTGTTCTAGATGGGATGCTGCAAACTCTTCATTTGATGCAACAGCAGCAGCAACAGCAACAGACTGCGAGTGGTTATGACTCAACCTTACGACCACTTTTGCAGAACTTTTCTGCAGCAGGTTTTGCTACTCTGGGATCGAATGGGGCACCGCCATCGATGTTCCAGATACCTCCACCACCCCCTCCTCCACCTGATCAGCCCCTACCGCCCTTGCCTCCCATCACACCTTCTTCAGGGACTAGCGGGACTCAGCAACACCACCAAAGACCTTCCTCAACTATCAACTCCTATGCGGCCTCATCCGCTGTTTCCATCTTCGCAAATGGCGGTAATGGGGCTACTATGATCACCAGCACCCATACAGGTTAATTTTATACTTCTCGATATTTAATGTTCTAGGCATTGGAATAAATCACGTCGCTCGCACTGGTGAATAAACTGGAATGCGATTTTAGAAAAGAAGCTTGCTAAGCTATCACCTGTAATCTCCACAAGCAAGATAGACTAAGGATTTTCACAGATGTTAGCCTTAGTCTCGTAGGTAATAATTAGAAAAAGTGTGCACTTAGAATTGTGAATCAAGGATAAGTGACATGATAATCCTGAACCCTTTTTCATTATTAACCTCAATTTTAACTCTGCTTTTTCTAGTACATCTTTTACCAGTGACATTTTGAAAGGATTTGTCTTCATTGAAGATACTCTTCTCTTCGCTTAGTGTCGAAGCATTCAGGAATTTGTTACGTTTACAACACATTCATTCGGAATTGTATTGTATTTCCTTGCTGTTCACTTGCAACTAAGATCAATGCATTTTATCGGTCTTTCATGATTCCCTTTTATATTTGATTCGGAAAAGTTAACTTGGTCTGGTTTTCCGTCATGTTTCGCGTTTTGCATGACTTGTCTCAGTAATGATTTTGAATGCCCCTTCCTCTTTGTTCTTTTTTTTATCAAACTGATTAATATTATTCCTGCCTGTAGCCATGCAAGCGTTTTTTTCTTATTTTTCTCATGGGGAAGCATCTAAATAGGGGGAACAGAAAACGAGTCAAATAGAGTATTAAACCAGAGAGAGGGTTAGAAGAAGCAGGTGATAAAGCCAGAACGTGAAGAGTCTTACATTAATTGAATTCTGGAAGCATTTAGTTGACCATGTTCTTATTAGGAATACAATTCCCTTTCTGATATTCTAATATCAAATATCGTGAGATGACTCTCAGATTCGTGGGTGAGATTATCTCTACGGAATTAGTTGCTCGATCGATTGATTTATTTGCATCTTGTTGCAGTCAAGAATAGGTGGATAAGACCAGCAGCGATTTTTAACATACTATATGCAAAAATTATTAGTTATTTCCGTTTTATTTTTACACCCAGTCGTTCTCCTGAAAATATGCTAAATTTGTGGAACTAGATGCTGTGCACTGAGCCCGATACACAAACTAAAACCGTTATTTAATTATTTCGGAGAGGATATTGGAACAACTTTCATACACAAGCTGTTTTCCGATTTTGTATTTTTTGTTTCCTTTATAAATTGACCTTTAGACCGTTGCATTTCGTGTCCTTCCGTTAGTTTAAATTATATTTTCCAGAGCCCTGCGGACTGCGCTTCGCATCTTGTTTCCTTCCAATCATGTCCTTATGTTTATTAATCATAAACATAATTAAAATGATACATCCAACATGTGCATTCAAATTAATTATTCGGAGAGTTCTAATGTTTTAAAAGTGTGTTTCATGGATATCTTTATGATATTTTGCGGCCAAGTTTCAGCAAAGAAAACTTCAACTTTGAAACTCTTGCCTAGTTGTTCTTTAGTGAAAATGCATTCTAGCCACTAAAATAAAGTCATAAATTGAGGAAGAAGTGGATGAAGACTTCGATGAGACCAGCAATCATGGTGAAAAGTCAATTTCCCCTTTTCAAAATATGAAACAGGGAAAAATAATGCTGCTTATTTTATTCAAATATCCACGATGCGCCAACATTATAGTAGGATTCATTTATTTCAAATACCCGATTTCTTAATGTTTTGAATCTTGTAAAACATAAAACGGGTTAAAAAAGGTAAAGAATGGCATCTTCAATCCTGCTATATTAAGTTCTATCTATCTAATCTATTTGCAAAAATTTTTTGAGGAGATACCATTCCATTCTTAAGGAAACTACTGAATAGTAGCAAGAAAATGTTAACTCCATGAATAAATTTCTCTCCTCCAAATGCAAAACTTTAAGTCGATATAGATATAATCTACACTCACCTTAGTAGAATATGTAGTATTATTAATTCACCGCTTCGAATTATCCTACGATTTTTGTTCTTAGGTAAATTATATTAAATTTTGTTGTTTAACTTTCTTTTGGGGATGTTACGCAAGTCCTTTTTGCATAAAAATAACTCTCGGGAAAAAACCACCACACTGCGCTAGTAATCTGGTGTCTCGGATCAAAACCGGAACGCAAAGTTTCTTAGTAAGCAGAGTTTCTTTCCCCAATATGGTGTTGACACACACGCATTTCATAAAAATGAAAATCTGGGAGCTGTGTTATCTTTTCTCTGTAATAATTTGTTAATAGATTTTCAATATAACTTCAGTTCAATCTGTACTGCAAATAAGTTGGTTGCAAGAAGGCTAAATCGACTTAATGTTCTATTCGAACACGGGCGGAGATTTAACTCCTCCCCAATCTGAGTTTTGAATTAACCCAGACACTGAAATCATAAATTTTGCCACAGCAGAATCAGCAACCTTCTTACTACAACACACCAGTAGTTGCTACTAGTAATATGAAAATAGTAAAAGTCATGACTGAAGTTTTCTCCTTATTCATTTGGCAACTATAATCGTATAGTATATTTTATTGCCTACAGTTTGCTTTGTAAATTGACTTTGCAAAGTGATTTCACATTTTATTTGTCTTTATTTTCTGGAAGATATTTTATTGTGCCTCTATTCGGTATTTCGGTGTTTTATGCTCCACTCAGTCTTCACTGAATAATATCAAGTTAAATTAGAGCATACACGAAATGTCTTGACAATCCACTCTTTAGCATGAAGTATAAAATTCGCGTCCAAGTTAGATTTTGAGTCATAAATTCTAAGTAATCAAATGTAAGAATGTAGTCACATAAATTTGGTCATTAAATCACGAACTCGAAAACTTGAAATAAGTACTGAAATGTATTAAGTACGGTATTTTATTTTAGATGGTTCGATGGCTGAATACGCAAGTGCCTCATTGATAAGCGGCCAGGGCGGCTACTCTATGCGACCTTCATCAATTCATGGCGGCAACAGTGGGTTGTTATTCACATCCCAACCAAACGCCTACCCTTCAGTCCAAACTTCCTCTGGGCAGGACGTTTTCCTTCAGCCGACTACAATGCTTGTTGGTACAAGTCTGGCCAACGGCAACATGATGAATACGAATGGTGTCTTCCCTGTCATGGTGTCTTGTTCAAGCAGTTTTGGTGATGGTGTCGTGCCCTCCTTCTCCAACCTCCCCTCCCACTCCAAAAACGGTCTCTTTGATACCCTCAAGTCCATTGACACCTTGCCTCCCCATGAAGAAATGCGATGATAGCCAATACTCTAGAAACTTCACGTTTGCGCTTGTGCATTCCGACAGCGTTCTTCATTGTCCTCCGTCTCACACTTTGCTTTTTCCTGAAAAGACAATCCTCCCTTCCCCACCGTGTGTGTGTATGTATATATGTGTATTGCGTGTACAGGATCGCCCTCCCTCTCCTTCTATCCGGCATTCTTCATTTACTCACAACTATCTTACATTGCTGAACTGTAATCGCCGCCGATGATGATCTATATAATAGCCTGCAGTTGAAAATGTCTCTCGAATGTCTTTGGAAAATTCGTAATCCAAGTGAAGTGAAGTTGTCTCTTATAAGTCCTATTAAAGCATCCAATATTGTTGTTAAGACTCGATAACCTTATTAGTTTCTCAATAGATTGCTAATAGTAACGCAGTGCACTCGTTGGATCAGTGGAAATGGTAAATCTGGGTTACTATAAATCCAGTTTGGCATCTCAACAAGTGAACACAGTATTCATTGAAAGTCCGCATCGTGCAAAGGATAAGCATGGTAAACCCGCATTCAGCAGATTGTGATAAACTTTCTCGGAGTATATACGAAGCCTTACTCGATTCCTTTAAGTAGACCGACAGTGGCCTCCCAAACAGACAAGACTCAGTCCAATCTCCAGACATTTTCTGTCTAATGAGACTATAGAATAACTTTCAAGACGAAGTTCATTATAAAACCTAAAGAAACCCACTGCAGACTATGTTAGAGGCCAAACTGAGAACATCCCAATCGGTAGTAGAAAGGCTGACTAAATACCCTCTCAGAAATCGCTACTGCCAGATAATCTCCAGGATGGTGGTTTCACCATCGTATGCATTAAATTGATGTGTTAGGTTTTCTCAGATTTGGTACGTGGGACACTAGGGTGAGCTTTGGTCACGGCTTTCAACTATAACATGACTACGTAAAAGTACTAATTTAGTGTCTGCAACTGATCTATCTGATATAAATGACAGGTACAAATTTCATGAAACAGAAAGTAAAAAGTCATTTTAAGAGTAGCAGGGAAAATTTGATATAAAAGGCTTAATCGCTAGGAAACTAAAGTACAAGGGGAGGAGTGGCAGTTTTGATTAAAGAGCCCAGAGGGATACGAGTTCGCTGAGGTTAGTCAGCCCATTTGCCCATTCCAGGGTCGGGAAGGAGCTCAGAAACGACTCCGTACCCCATCGTTGAACCACTGGAACGAATAGTAAAGCGTTGACCTTGTTCAAGGAACTAGAAGAAAACAGATTTATGACATAAGGTAAAGCAAATAACTTGAATGAATCCGAGGGAGTACACTATACCATTTTCTTTTGCATGTGCAATTTGATGCTAGCGTCTTCACCAGGCATTAGAAGATCTCGGCCTTCCTCAAGTTGTAAGAAAGCCGGACAATCCCACGACATACTAAAGATTTGCAATTGGAAATTGTTTGTGAACGGCTTCTCGCGTCCGCCCTCTTTCTTTGAGAGCATGTACACCTACAAGAAAGATGCAAAAAATCTCAAGGGGCTAAACACCGCTGAAAGGGCAAAAGTAGAATGAGTGATTACCTGGGCCTTGAAGTAGTTATGGATGGAGGCGGATTTGGGAGCAACAATAGCCATTCCACGGCGAATTTCGTCACGTTTCACACCACGAAGAAGGATACCGACCTGGTCACCGGCTTCTCCGCAGTCCATCATCTGGTGGAACATCTCAATTCCTGTGACAGTCGACTTGAGGGTCTCATTGTAGCCAATTACCTCAACTTGGTCTTGTAGCTTTACTTTGCCTCGCTTGATGCTACCAGTGGCTACAGTACCACGGCCGGTAATTGTAAAAACCTACAAAATTGCACAAGTGTTTCAAAGAAGATAGGCGAAACACATTATCATTAGTAGGAACACAAACCTGTTCAACTGGAAGAAGAAGAGGTTTATCGAGTTCACGTTTAGGCATTGGTACTTCGTCGATTACGTTCAGAAGTTCGATAATCTTGTCGCGCCCAATGGAAGGATCCTTTCCTTCCAAAGCGTAGAGAGCCGATCCACTCACAACAGGAGTCTTATCACCATCAAAACCGTATTGTTTAAGAGTGTCACGAATTTCCAGTTCCACTAACTCCAACATCTCAGCATCAGCAGAGTCTGCCTTATTAATGAAGACAATAATATTTCCAATTCCAATCTGTTTGGCAAGTAGCAAATGTTCACGAGTTTGAGGCATAGTCCCGTCTGTTGCAGCAACTACAATTACGGCGCATTCCATTTGATTTGCACCAGTAATCATATTTTTTATGTAATCAGCATGACCAGGACAATCTGTATGGGCATAATGGCGTTTATCAGTGGAGTAGTCAACCACGGCGGCGTTGATTGTGATACCGCGTTTTTTTTCTTCAGGAGCAGCGTCAATTTCCTCGTAGGATTTGAAGATAGTCTTTCCCTTATTCATCTCCGACAAAACTAAGTGCAACAAAATAATATTAAAGACATAAAAATACCTTTGGTAATGGCTGCAGTAAGAGTTGTCTTTCCATGATCAACGTGTCCAATAGTTCCAATGTTCATATGAGGCTTATCACGAACGTAAGTCTTTTTCTGGGCATTCATTACAGCCCCCATTACAGGGGCAGTATGAAACTATAATCATTAATAATAAATAAATAGATTACCCTTGAAATTATCACCGAACATTGAAGAGGTTTGACGGAACAGATAAAATTCTAGAAAAAAAGATAAAAGCAAACACAATGCAGCATACAGTAAAATAGCGACTCAACATCGTTGGATTTGTCTAAAACAACAAAAACACTCATTGAAATGAAAATTTTTTTTTAAACAGAAACATTTACTAACCCCACGCCTGAACCGAACAGAAAACCACAAACTTCAACAGAGCCGCTGGTGTGACTTTCGATTCTGGCACACTATACTATTTTCTGTGTGGAATTTAATTTTTTAAATTTAATTTTATGAACCAAAATGATATAGCCAAATTATAAATACAACAAAGATTGAATTTGAACACAAATGTGTTAAATTATTATACCAACAAGTCATAATGGCCTTATCCTAAACGCATTCTAATCGCAAAACAGGCATTACCTGCATACTACTGTAACATTAAAGCCTTTATTGAAAATTTATCTAACTTTTTTGACATTACTCATATCGTATGAAACATTGATGGACGAGACATTTTGAAGTTTTTAATAAAAGTGTCTGCCACATTTGCGGATTTCTCCACAGTCAATATGCCTTTTCCACTTATGAACTTTCGCGCTCCATCTCAAATGTAGGACTCAGAATATGTCTTAAATATCATCCTCCTGATTGTGAGCCGTATATCGGTTTTATGGCAGGGTGGCTAGTTTAGATGGACTTTAATAATTTATTAAAATAACAGACGCACTTATTCACTCTTATATATTCTATATTTAGGTAAATTGGGACCAGGATTGAAGAGACTCTGGGAAGGATATTAGGGTTACACTTTGGCAATTTAATGCTGAGGATATCGAATTAGCAAAAGGAACCATTAATCTTAAATCACAGATGAACCTCCTAAAATTAGAAGTTACGACCACAATCGCAATTTTAAATGACTGTCTAGATAATTGTTGTAAAATGCATTTTGAAAACTTTATCTTTAGCAATTAACGAATCTCATAGGACATTTATACATTATTTGAAGTTTGAAAAGTACTACTAGACCCATCAAATATAAACTCGATTAGAGGAAAAAGATAATGCAGCTTCTTTAAATAATAATAAAAATTTGTCGATGTTTCAATGGCATAGAAAATCACAATATTTAAAGTAAAATGCATTAAAATTAAAAAATTATAAACACCGGGTGATTTTCCCTTAGTAGTAATTATTAAGACGGGCCGGGCATGGATAGAAGGGTTTATTGTAGATAAATTACAGAGGGTTGACTGGGGTCACAAGCATTCAGTGGCCGATTGTTGAACGGGAAAGAGAAAAGAAGACAAAAACATAGTTAGGACACGCATACCACTGACCCACGTAACAAAACGGTCTGCAGTAGGAGGTTGGTCCCATATATATTCATATATAATAACAATTTACTCGGCGGGCTTCATGGCTATGGGTTCATCTGTTTGTTGGTAGCGGGTGATTGGGTGCTTTGAACAAAACAGCCCTTCTATTGGTCGGCGTGGTCTACAGCTTAGCCTAGTTTCGGTTTACTTCAAAGTCTAGGTGTCTGTATCTTACAGTATTTTATCCGAGTATTTGAATTCTGCTTATTTTGATCTTAAATTTGATTAGTTTTAAAGGGATATTAAAATGAGGGATATAGTTAATAATTGATGTTTGTCGAACGGACTATTTAGTTCCATTAACCAAGTATCTTTGCATTGGCGGATATAATTTTCCCAATTATAATGCTCTTTGCAGACTAAAAGGACCTGTTTTCCCGGTTTATTTTTCATCAGACAGATTTTCCTCCTTACAGATGGATTCGCAGGTGGATTTTTTGCAATACGAATATGTTTCAAGTGATGCTTTAAACAAGTCAGACATTACTGCTGCAGTTTTTGATGAAAATTTGAGGCTTCGTCAAGACAAAGAGCGACTTCTGGAGCAATTTCGTCAGCAAATACATGTATGCAGCAACGTTTCACTAGTTTTTTTAGGAAATTGAACGTGAAAAGGAGACTGTGCGTCTTCGCTTAATAGCCGTTGAGAGTGACTATGACACTCAAATGAGGGAACTTCAAATGGAAATAATGACTCTTAGAGAAGAGGTTCAGCAGCAGAAACGTCGCTGTGTGAGGACCAATTTGGAGTATGAAGAGACTTTGCAAAGTTTAAGAGAAGAGAACGTTGCGTTGAATAATGAACTCGAACGTGCCAACAATGTGGCTGCAGAGTCAACAGCTCATGTGAAGGAAATACAGCAGCATCTTCGAAGTGCTCATGTGGTCATCCAAGGCCATGTGCAGCAAATTGAAACTCTTCGCGCTGAGGTATCCCTTTTACCGTTCTTTATTTTCATTATTCATCTTGGAGTAAGATAACACTAAGTTTAGAAACATTCTTACGAAGCCACTTATTTTCTTAATGCTAATAGAATACAACGACCATTCTTGAGTGAGAAGACTAGGAGTTAAGTAGGACCACGTTTATATTAGACAACAGGAAATGAATGAAAGAGCAATGGAAAAAGGCGTCAGTACTGAGTTTGGTCAACACGGGTTGTGAGAGGCAGGCGAATTAAGGTACCGTTATGATCCGTTCTCTGTAGGATACCATATCCGACTCTTGGATTGCCTAAGGCATTGCACTAGTTACAAATACTACCCGACAACACTGCAACGCAAAATGACCCAAACCACCAAAAATAAGACTAATGTTTTCATATTGATAGGTCAATTTATATTATGTACCATTTTCAGTCGTAATGTAAGTAAATTTGTCCGAATAAAAAGGGACAAATGGGTGGAAAATAAAGAATTTTACATATAAGAATTATTTTGGAGAGAATATCATTTTCTTTTATGTAGCTGGTACGCTTATTGAAGCTGTCTGATTTTGTTCTGAGTCATTGTGTGATTTTTAGAATAAGAAGTCCTGGGTCAGTATATGTCCTATGTATCCATAAGCATCGGAAACGATGAAAAAGGCTCATTTTAGGAATCGGAGGTGTGTGAACGGGTTGAATTTGCGTGTATTTCATTCATTTGGTTGTTGTTAGGCAGACTTATCCCTCTGAGTAACCATTGGTATAGGTGTGGTATATCGCTCTGTTTAAAGCTGTTTACAGCACATCTTTGATGAGAATGGGTAAATGGCATAGAATACAAGATATGGAAGTAGAAATGTTAAGATATTAAGCGAGGTCTAATATTCTGCTTGGAAATAGGTTTTCGAGTATGAAGGAATGAAATTCTATGTTTTTGTTTTAACCTATAAGATCGATCAGTTGAAAGAAGATAAGTTGACCTTGGAGCAGAAATTGCAAGCCATAACGGAGGAACGGGATAGTCTCCTCACTGCACTTTCCGACACCCAACAAGCAAATGCTCTTCTGCAGCGGGAAAACGCGAGCCAAGAGCTTTTGGTGAGTCAACTTGCATTCCTCTTCCTTTTTTTCCAATCAAGTGAAAATTTCAAATTACAATTGTAAGTTATTGAAATTAATACAGAACTGGTGAAGAGAGCAGTTTTATGCGGTACACGATTGGCGTTTCCTACTGTTAATTGGGATATCCATACCAGTTAGTTTCATCTCGGGCAGCTAAATTGCGTCCCCATTGTATCCAAAGTCAGAAGACTGGAAAATAAATGAATACCATGATCTGGGAGTTTGTTGCACGAAGTTTTAACCCACAGCTCATAAACAAAGGAGAATTTTCTAGGACATGCTGTGTCCTAAATTTTGTACTACGGTACAAATAAACTTCATCAATTCGAGTAGCCGCTACGGGTATGATAGTTCACATATCTGTCATTTTTGATTAGGTGATCATCTTAGTTACTGTAAGGCATGAAGTAGCAGCTGGGTATGTGATCTTGATAGCTAGTGTGAACTTTTCAATGGAATTGCCAAATTATTCTTTCCTGCCTTACATTTTAATCCCCTTGCCTTCTGTAAGGAGATTTTATCTAGAAAATAAATGCTTTCAGTGAAGATAATACATGATTGTTGATTATGTATTTGATTATGTTGATAATGGTTTTCATGTAGCTCTGATTTCACCTACTGCATTTTTAGTGGCTAAATATTAACGATCTCACTGTTTGTATATCCTTATGTTGGTCGATGGGAACAGAATCAAATACTTTCGGCACTCTGAGTAGAATTCGTTAAATTCCGATAACTATTCGTTCCCAAACACTGTATCTTTTGTTACTGATATTCTCTAATCATGTTGGAAAAAGGATTTTCGTCATTATCACATTACTGGCTAATCAAACAACCAATCAATTCCATAACCCAAGATTGCACGTAAAACAGTTGCCCTTTCTTGATGAAATAAAGGAAGCTACGATTGAGATGTGGGTCTGCTGCATTCTTACTTTAGGACCTGAGTAACTGTAACTATAACATTACCCTGCTGGAAACCTAGCAGTATCACGGTACCATTCTATGTTCTCACATTGTAATCCACTTTAAACTAATCTGTGCCATTGGAGAATTTTTTAATCTACTGCCGCTCGCACTGCCTCGGGCTTTTTGTATAGATCACGGAAGCGTCTTTAGCCAAACTGTTGCATAATAGTTTCATTGGCTAATCAAAGTAGTATTCATCCCCAAATCCAAGTATATTTGCATGTGTGATTGGTCGCCAGGTGGACGTGTCGGTAGTCGCTTATTGATTGCTTAAAATAGGTCTCCTGATTCACATTTGCCTAATCAAAACATAATTTGGCCTAATCTATTTTATCAGATGAACAATAAAAGAAAGAACTTAGTATACCAAAAGAATTCCTATTCTTTAAAATGTTAAAAATGGCTAAAAATATCAGGAAAGTTATTTCTTCAAATAAACAACTAGTCAGTCATACGTTGAATATAAGAGACCTAAAGTTCTGAATTTTCATGATTACTCACAAAGAAGAATTTAGGGTAATATGCTGTAATTCCCTGCATTCACTGCTATGCAACCTACTCATGCTCGTTTTAACGCATTTCGACGTTTTATTCGTGTGAGTTAAATGAATACTGATTTAGACTGATCATAAATTGTCCAAAGTCGATGCACTAAGCATTTCCCATCGCACATTTTTATGAAATTAATTAAATGCGATTTAGCATTGAAAAATTCAATCCCAGAAAAGTGAATAGTAGAATGATAGAATGGAGTTGTGATGGAAAACACGTTTAGTGTGGTCCAGGTGAAGGTATGCTCGCCAAAAAAGTAGCGCCACTTCCAAAACAATTAACCTTAATGGTCCCTCATGGAATTAATGATCTTCCTAAGGTTAACATCATTCAGAAGCCTTTACCAAATGAGAAGACCAGGAGAATCACACTTATATTGGATAGCTGAGCGAGGACAACCTGGATTGTGAGGAACATGCGAAATAGGGTACGATAGGGCGGGTGGTTGGCCAAGTTCGCGTTCTTTATTCATTAATAATTAGGGCAAACGAATAGAGAGTAGGCGTGAAATACATAGGGAGACCAAGTAGACCTATGAGTTAGGGTGCGCAGGTACTACAAATTACACGAAAAAAGATATTTATGAATTCAAAGCTATCACATTTGAAAGTGACGTTTGAATACAAAATACTCCATTGGCCTTTCTGAGGGTTTTGTATTTTATTTAATACTGCAGAGAATAGTAAATTTTGGGCTTGATAAAGCAGTTCTAGTAAGTTTGTTATGTAATTATGTGCCCACTTCAGATTTCCCATCAGGAAAATGAACTGGATCAGTTACAAAAAGCCGCTGTTCTGTTGAAGAATCAATTACAGACTCTGAATTCAGTGGGATCATCGACTGGAAAAGCGGAAACTTTCAAAGACAGTGGGAAACCTGACGGTCAGAGTTCGGGGCCTCATCAGTCTCTAATGGGCGAGCTATCTGCTCTCAATCAAGACAGTGAGGTAAGCCACCTCAAAGCATTCTTATCCAAACTCTTTATTAAGCCAAGTATCTAAATGGACCCAACGTAATGTAAGACTTCAAGAAAATAGCATCATAATATTACAGAATTAAAATTTGGCTAAATTAGGTAATTAACGCTTTTTGTCGGCGATCATAGTGTACGCCTGCAAATTTTGATACTCATCAACTCACGTCCAGTAGAAGAATTAACCGTGTTGGCTACTCTTCAACCTCCATATTTTATTTCTAGTCTCATTTATTGCAGCCTAGCCTTTTAGTGTTATATTTTCGATTTGATAATGATTTTAAATGTCCAAAAATTTATTACCTGGTGAATGAAATTACCTTCCTTGCGGTATGCTCATTTCGTAATGGTGATTAACAATCGCAGCAGAAGTGGTAACTTAGTTTCTATTAAGGCATTTGAACTCTTTGGTATTCGTGAGACATTCAGACTGTGGCGATTTGGGATATAATATTGGAAAAAAGGAGAGCATACAGTTTTATTCTAAAGCTTTCGAGAGACTTATCTTTACATTTAAAAAAATTAAAATAGCCGTCAATTTCAGTCAAGATTAAACGGATCTGCCGATGTTTCTTTCCTTTCCCTCCCTATCTGAATATGTCTAACTTTGTATATATTTTCTCCCATAGTCACTCTTACTTAAAATAATTGGATGACATTCAAAATTCTTTACCCATTAGGGGGTAATTTTTGCGATTAAAATAAGTACTTAGTTAAATTAATTAGTCGTCTAAAATTGGTTTTCAATCACTGCATTATGGGGGTATGGAGAAATAGTAAAGTTAATCATTGGCGAATGAAATGACCACCAAATCGCACCAAACAAAGTCCCTCATACGGAGCACTGAGGGAGGGGATAAATTTAGTTTCATATTTATTTGCCCACAAGAGGGGCATATTTTGAGAATACACAAAGTACATAGTAAAACCAGTCGCTCTTCCTTTTTTTCAACATTTTAACAATTGCGTATATTGAAACAGGCGGACATAGAACAGTGAAATATTTATTTAATGAAACTTTGACGTGGAGAGTTGGTCCGTAAAATGTTTCAAATCTAACACACAATAACTATAAACTGTAACTTCCCACTAAGGCATTGAAAATTTTTTACTTATTTAATTGTGTTTTGATGAATTGACATCGTTTCAAAAGCAATCTTCGAGTTTTCTTATCGCTCTTCAACGTAATTTCTCTCTATTTCCGTGAATTCAGTTACTGTGGCAATAAGTAAAGTAAATAATGTCGCTAATGGCTTTGAGATAATCTGACCTATGTGAAGAAGATGAACAAAATGTAAATAATCATGCAACCGTAATATATCTATTTTGACATGGATGAATTTCAACTTACTTGGTAATATCATTACACGCCTTACAACGGTTTGACTATTTGCATTAGTTATTTTCCATCTCTTAGCCACTTTGTTCATGAGCGTAGAGGAGTAGAGCCATTTGAGATAACCTCTTGTACTATTCATTCAATAGCGTGATGAAATAACGATCAGACTGAATTTATTTCCCATATTTCCAGTTTGACTGTTAAAATTCAAAGCACCTATAAGTTGGGCACTTGAAACTGCTGCTAATCGTCGTGTTTGACGAACGGTAATCCTTTCAACAGTGCACAAGTATTTTCTCTGTCATACTACACTTTGTATCATAAAATTATCACTTATATGTATTAAATAACGGCAAATATTTATCCTATTAAAGGGTTTATTATGCAACAGTCACTTCTGGATTGATGACAGCTTTATTTATTAGTTTATCTATATTCTGTGAAGCTGAATGCTCATGAAAAAGCTCTTGAGTCGTACGATTCGATCTACTAATGGACTGCGCTATGGTATTATTACTTACCGATCAACTTATTTTAGGTAGATCAACCTTGAGAAATTTGGTGCATTTTACACCCTTCTTTGTAGTATAATTTGAAAAACAAATTTTCAGGAACAATTTACAATTAGCGCTTTCTGCTGCTCACCAAGATGTTCATAGCATTCGGCTAAATTGCTAGCTCAAAATTATCCAAATGTTAGAAGGCAGGGTAATAGCTAAATGCGTCTGTTGGGTAAGTGAGAAAGAAGGCTGTGTTTTGGTTAAAATGAAAGTGTTGACAGATGAACAACCTAGATTTTCTTGGCCACTAACCCCAAAATCGGAGAATATTACAGAATTAGTAGACAATATTTCCTGATTCAAGATGTAGTTGATCTAGATTGATTGATTCCATAGAAATTGGCAATTCAGGCACATTTGGGCTAATAAAAAGGACACGACAGTGACTAAGCCGGGTTCAATTTTATCCGCTCACTGAATTATATAAAAGGTAATTAAACTCTTTCCGCTTCATAACTTACAGCACTTTGATTTATCTAATACTATCTTGGTAAAGTTCTCTATTTTTACGTAAATGAGATCTGTATTTCATTTCAAGAAGCTTTTCTTTTTTAAATATATAATTTTATTTAAAATATATTTGTTTGGAAAATATTAGTATTTCAATACTTGAATTACGGCCAATTCAATAGTTGACCCTACCATTTGTTTAACCATTTATTTAATAGTCTTATCCGTTTTACTACATTTTAACCGCAGAAAATAATTAAATTTACCAGGACCAGTGGTGGTACAAGCACGTCCAACTGGATCCTTCAATGACAGAATTCTACGAAGATGATGGTATCGAAATTGATGATGCCTCTTTTCTTGCTGCTACGACAACCAGTGGAAGGCTAATTCGGAATGAAGAAACCGGTAAAACCCTAAAGATGGAGGCAGACTCGAACGTTTTGGATTCAAGTTGCTCCTCTGAAAGAGAATTCATGGAAAGTTTCCGCACCGAAGTAGCTGAGGTTATTTCTATTTTAGTGGCTACTTACTGATAGATTTAAGTAGTAAGTGTGTGTACATTTGTTTTTTTTTGCACAGATATACCAGCAGCTGCGTCAAGTATGTCTGGATGTTAGCGCCCAGTCGGTGAATAGCAACCTTTCGGTGTCCGGAGATTGTACACCCGACCTGTTGGCTCGAATTGAATGGGATTTCCGTTTAGCATCTTTACGCAACGTTCTCACAGATCTACGAGGACTTCTCCAAGATCTTGTAGCCATTCCATCGAAGGTAATCTAGATTTTTTAACAACATTTTAAAACATAGTAGTAATCATTCGAACTTATCACCCCCATCTTACGAAAGTTACCCGGTAGTTCTTTAAAGGGCCTTAAAATTTGTAGTTTTGCCCCACCAATATAGATTGGAATTAATATTTCGGTGAGGATTTTCGCGAGATTCCTATTAACTGAAACCCATTTGGTCATTATACAAAGACGATGGTGAACTCATTTATTACTCCATCTATCTTACTCTTACACCTTTGCGTACAATCCCCATCCTCACATAGTGAGTCAACAGCCGAAAGAAATATACATAAAAAAACGTCTCACTACCTATATGTGTTCACTGTGACTTGAATTCAGGCCAATTAAAGTAGATTAAGAGAACGTTTACGTGAAGTCGAATAGTTCGGTATTTTTAAACAAGGCTATTTTCAGTTTACGCAACTACCGTGGTTTGTTTATTTACTTGTTAGATTCGTGAATTAATTTACTTCCGGGGCTGAACCGCATGCTGTACAAATGCCGTAGGGTGGTTTTTATGAACAAAATAAACATCAAGTCGCCTTTCATGTATAACGTGTTTTCGCCACACTTACATTTACGCATTAATTAAGCATATATTATGCTGTTGGGCAAGCTGGTGCATAGCATTAATGTCTCAAATTTGGATTAAGGGAGGGAAGAATTTACCAATAGATTTCGGAGTTACTCTTGGATCTTGTTCAGCTCAGATTAGAGAAAGTGCATCGGCATTTTTTCATCCTCAAACGCCTATCTAGGTTAGCGTTAGCTTTCTCAAGATCCAACGTGGTTATAATATCCCAGGTATTAACGACGACATTCTGGTAAACGGTAATTTAACCATATGTCATAACTTGTAACAGCTGACTACTCACAATTACAGCAACCCGTCCAGACCCGAAGTTTTAAAGAGGGAGGTAAGATTGTGGGTGGATGGAAAAGACCTTAGATGTGGAGTTCGGTCACTTCGATGTTTTTTTGTAAAGAATGAGGTTAAAGAGCGCTGTGATCTGCTCTTTAGGATGCTGACTCTTAGATTCTCTAAGAAATTCCACTAGTTACAAATACAACTCACAACACAATTCAAGACGGCTCAAACCACTATATCAAAATAAGGCGTATGTTTTCATACCGACAGGCCAATTTATATTATGCGCCATTTACAACCGTAATGTAAATAAATTCGTTCTAAAAAAAGGGAAATAAAAGAAATGGAACATAAAAGGTGAAAAATAATGAATCCTACGTATAAGAATTATTTTCTTATATATAGTAAATAGGACTTAGAGATATGAGGCACATGACTAATTGCCATAGCGGTACCACCAATCCTGGCCTCGAACGCTGTTATGTTCTCATCAACTTGTTGAGTCAGCCGCAGATTTGGTGAACCACGTACCCATAGATTAGCTGGCTATGCTTTCGTAGAATTTGAAACTATCATAGCTTTATGCTACTAAATTCTCCTTGCGAACGCGTTTAAACCCCGACTTTGTTTTTTTTACCGTTATTTAATAATTTGGAAGAAAATTATGTGCTCCGCAGTTTTGTATTTTACCTAACGTGCATTAAGTAAAATATTGGTTTTATTTGCCTTTCATTCCTTTTCAGACTTCTTAAAAGGTAACGCAAGCGTTTATCATTACCTAATTTGCATGCCGGATGTCTTGCTTTGTTACTCCTTCGACGTTGTAAAACGCAAGCACACATATTTGAAGATTGCAGTCACGCTTGAATCAATCTTGTAGTGGGTCCCACCCCTGTGGTTTTAACATCTACACTTCACATAGGGGCGGGAGAGGAAAAGATCAGTGTAGAGGTGTGACGACAACCCCTTATTTGATATACAGACGGCGATAGAAGATATTGTTGGAGACGTGCATGTGGATCACTCTCGGTCACCTCGTTCACTTGTCTAAAATTTTCATATAGCAAGATAAGGTGATTTCCATTGCATGCTACTGCATGAATCATGAATTTAATAAAAATATCCGAAAAAAATCGTTTTTCTCTTTCGGTTTCAGAATATTGAAGCATACCGGGTGAAACCTTATCTTCAGATGTGCTTCCATTGGCCATTGACATTAATATTTCTTTTGTCGTGACTTCTTTTCATCCCCCTCTGCTTCTCAATAAAATCCATCTGCTTACACAAGAACGAATTTTAGTAATCCTTATACAAACTGCCGAAGACTACAGCTTAGGAAAAACTATCAACCATCACATCTTCTAATTATGATATAGCGCGATTATTTGTCTGAAGACATCTCTCCTGTATGCTGGCAGAAAGTTGAGTTGCAGCAAAGCTAAGCGGGATATTTAAACGAATGCTGAAATTTGAATACTGGAATTGATGATAATGCAACAGTTAACTGTGTTATGCCGCATTACTAGATAAGCACTAATTGTATAAAAAGATCAAAAAGAACGCTGGGCCAGTTTGAGTTTTATTAGTGGAAGTGTAATTATAGTGTTGTAACAAGAACCAAGGTCACCAAATTAGGGGTTAGGAGTAATAGTTAGTGGCTAACAGTATTCAGCCATAGTCCCAAGTCAGGTAGAACAAGGTCTATTGTATAACGGTGGTAGGGGAGAACTAAGAGAGATTGGAACATAGATAGATGTCAAGTGTATGTTTGCGTGTGTATGTGCGCTTGTAGAAGGGGCTTCATATAGTTTCATAGAGAAGGAGTAACGTGAATAGATGGAATGGTTCTGAATACTGCTGATCAGGGGAAACTGAGTGCTAGCGACATTCACTCAAGGATCACTTAAGTGGCTTGTCCCGCTAATTAAAATAAACCACTTGAGGACGCGCGATAGTTCTCTAAGGAAAACTTGAGATTACCATAGGATTAAGCACTTCAGGTGCCACTCTTGAGGTCGCAGCAAGGTCAAACATTTCAAGCGCCACTGTGAGATACTTAGGTTCCAGAGATTAGTAATGACCTAAATAGAAATTTCGGAAATGCATAGGGAGTGACCCTTAATAGTATGACGTAGGAGTGCAATATTCTTTGGAAATGCGTTAACGTAATTCTGCGTCGACACAGGATGTGCGAGCAGATAAATATGAGCGCCTCGTTGATAATTTCATATTGCTGTTGCATCAGTAAGAGCGCCACGAAAGGTGTTTGCACGCGTAAACACGCATATGGCTTTGTTTACGTAAATCATTCATTTAACACAATAACAGTTTCCTTGTTACACACACCAATGTGCAAAAGGTGCCACTTCAGCTATAAGCCGCAAGAGCCACTGGTATGATTCATTCGATGGCGAACAATTTGGAAACAAAGAGACCGTACTTTCATCGGTTGGTCTGAAGGCTATTTGTTTCTCTTCCTTCGCTTTTGATGTGGTAAGAATCAACGCGATGATTTACTGCAGCATTTAAGTATTCATGAAACGTTACTGGTAAAAGGTTCCATTTCAAGGCTAGATTACAGACCGATTTTGTGTTGAAAGTTGATGCTGGGAACGGAATATAGAGGGTCGACACCAATCAAGTATTCATACAACCTAACACTAAGCTAGGGCTGCTTAAGCTATTGACTGAACCAAGTTTCTACTCAAACATTCTGAAGTGATTTATAGAGGGAGACATAGAATTTAGAAGACGGTTATAATTTGTAGACATCATCATCTGGTATTTATAAGAGGACAAAAGAATGAGTACTTTTTGAAGCCAGGATATTTTGTGTCAAACGTACGATAGCCAAGTTCAGAAGTGTACTTTTCACGAGGTCCATACCAATCATTGAGTATTAACTCACGCTCGTACACGTTTGAAAGAGCGACTTATAGTCAAGATTGAAAGAAAATGATTCGTTACAAAATTAAATGGTTTAGGTCTGGTACGAACACACACGTTCCCAATATCTTAATAAATTTGATCTAAAGGCAATGATCGGATAAAATATGATTTGAACAGGAAGATCCATGGTTTTCAGTATTAAGTTTAACGAGGGGAGGGGAGACTGAAGCATAAACACTCGGAAGGAAAGAGTCTAGCTGTTATTGGTGTCTATTTATGATTAGGTCTCCCTGATATCTGAGAGCTTTTGTGACGATCACACTGAGTGTCGGTTTTCACAAACCAATTGTGCATATATTTTTAATGTTTAAAGCAGAAGCACAAATTAAATAAAAGTATTTGGTGGTGGCATCACTCCCATCGTCAAAAATGCCGAGCTTTTAGCTAGTACAAAGGAAGATCTTCAGTTAGTTCAAAACAAGTTCCCTTACTTATCTTCTGCGCTTCTTCATACTGCTATCTGATTTTATTTGGAGGGGAAAAATCATTATTTGACGAATAACCTGATATTGGGACAAAGTAAGCCACCAAAGTAGCCAAAAGAGTTCAGAAATGTACAAATTTAAGCCTCATTTTCCGGACAACAAACTGGGTTGACTGGATGATTGCATTTTTATGATTGGATTATTCAAAGAATACCAAGAGAAACAGCTGTAAGAGTGAGAAAGCATTAAACAAAAGAAATAGTATAGAAAGCCTGTACATTCGCTATAAAGCAGAAGAGACACTGGGGAACTTCAAAAATTAAACTCATAACGTTACATTTCTCCCTTCGGCAATGTAAGACTGTAAACCGCATTTTTAAACAAATTTTGTTTAAATAGTAACAATAGAGAAGGGAGTACACTAGCAGTTTTCAGAAAAACTAGTTGGATATGGTGGAAATAAATTCAGCAATGAAAAATATGATTTCCTTTGGTCGGAGATGACCAGAATAGAATATTGATCATTGCTGCGCCACTAAAAAAAGAAATAACCTACCACGACCCTTATCATAATTATTCGGTATTCCTTCTTTACATACCATTCAGATTTCTAGCGTTCTGAATAACACGAAGTTCTAAAAATGTTCACATTGCAAAACACATGTAGCCTCAGACTTCCTTACGGCTGTCACGAATAATACTTTCTGCCATATAAACCCTAAGGTATTCCTAACAAAAATCAACATTTTGATTGGCAACCCTACTAAAATAATAAAATGCACATCTTATGCAAGACAGCATCCGGTAAGCATAAGTGCTCGATTTCACACTATTCCTAGAAAACTCGAATACACAGATCATTAATCACTTTATTAAAGAAATGAATTAACCAGATTTCGTAGAAAGGGAAAATCGGACGGAACAACACTACAGCAATAGTTGTTTAGGCCTTCATGAGTTTGCGTACCTCCTCGCAAATGGCATGGGCATTGATGCAGTACTTGGCCAAGAGTTCATCAGGCTTGCCAGAACGAGGCACCTCGCGAATTGCAAGCACCTTCAATTTGAAGGGTACCTGCTTTTCACCTAGAGCAAGAGCTACAGCCTCAGACAAACCACCTGCGAGGAAAAAATGAAAATTAAGTCAAAATAGGAATTAAGGAGAATCGCTTAGCTGTGATTGTCTACCTTCGGGTGCGTGGTCTTCGACAGTGAGAACACGTCCTTCAGTATCTCTAACAGACTTGGCAATTAATTCAGCGTCAATAGGCTTGACAGTGAAGGGATCGATAATGCGTAGACTGACACCCTCTTTCTTCAATTCCTCAGCAGCCTTAAGGGCTTCAAAGAGAGTAACACCTGCAGCAACCACTGTTACGTGGTCTTTGCCATCCGGACCAGCAGTCAAACAGACCTGAAGCACAAACACAAACAAATCAGAATGTTGCAAGAGAAAAAATGGACACAAAAGAAGACCGTTCTTACCTTTCCTTGACCAATGGCAAAGTGTTCATTAGGCTCGTAGATAACGGGGGCTGCAGGACGACCAGTTCGAATGAAACAAATGCCTTCAGTATTGGCAGCCAACTCTACAGCCTTGTCGCAAGAAACGGCATCAGAAGGATAGAACACTGTTGAGCCACGGATAGCTCTGAACATCGCCAAGTCCTCCAAAGCCATCTGACTGGGGCCATCCTCACCTAGGCGAACACAATATCAGTTTAGTGATATTAAGAATTGTACTTCAACAGTTTACACTAAAGATATCCAAACTAACATCCCATCGGTAAAGAAGGAAATGAATATGTTAAACTAACCGATGCTAACACCGACATGAGAGCCGGCGAAGTTGCAGTTAGTTTGAGAGATGGCGCCCATACGAATTTGATCATAAGCACGAGAGAGGAAGGCGGCAAAGGTGCTCACGAAAGGAATAGTGCGTTGGCGAGTAGCGGCACCAATTGCCACACCAACGAGGTTCTGTTCGGCAATGAAGCACTCAATAAATTGATTAGGTCTAGCATCGCGCAGATAGATAGAGAAGGTGGAGTTTTTTGTATCACCATCTAGACCAATCACACGTGAATAGGTGGTACCGAGTCGCTCCAGGGCCCTACCATAGGCCTCGCGAGTCGCTACCTATAGAAGAGAAGTAAATGTGTGAGTAATTAAATGCGGAGTAGGTAAAACGATGATTTAATAATACCTTTTGACCCATTTGGTATGGAGGAAGAGAAGGCATCTTGAGAGTGCCGATGAGGTCTACCTTGTCGCAATCTACAACAGGTGCTTGAGGCTTCAGTGCACCCAGAGTAGAAGGCTTTTGAAGTTTAGACTCTAGGTGCTTAAGAACCTTGGCGGCGTTAGCACCCAGAGGCTTCCCATGCCAGTTCTCCTTGTCCGAGATTTCAGGGAAATCGAAACCTTTGTAAGTTTTAAGAATCAACGCAACTGGCTGGCCTTTGACAGAATGGGATTCTTTGAAAGCATTGATTAATGCCGAAATATCATGACCATCGACTGCGATAGCATGGAATCTAAAGGTAAAAAGAGGCGATTTAGAGAAAAGGGGTTTAAAACATAAGATTACGCAAAAATATACTACCCGAATGCTTCAGCACGATGTTTGTATGCATCGATATCATGCTCCAGGCTCGTCGGCTGGCTCTGACCAAGACGATTGACGTCGAAGATGGCAACAAGATTATCCAATTTATAATAAGAAGCGAAAGCCATAGCCTCCCAAATGCTACCTTCGGCAGATTCTCCGTCACCAATAATGCAGTAGACACGGTAGCTAGCCTTGTCAATATTCTTGCCAACATAAGCCATACCGACAGCATTGCTCAAACCTTGGCCGAGCGAACCAGTAGCCACATCAATGAAGTTTAAGCGCTAAAGTGAAAAAAGGAAAATTATATAACATTTCAATTTCATAAGGTTCCTCGAAATAAGGCTTACTGGTGTAGGATGACCTTCAAGATCGCTGTCAATTTTTCTTAAATTCAAAAGTTCAGATTCTTTAAGAAGGCCAGCTTCTGCCCAGGCAGCATAGAGTGCAGGAGCAGCATGACCCTTGGATAGAACAAATCGATCATTTGAAGGATTGCGTGGATCGAGGGGGAAATATTTCATTTCATCAAGAAAGAGCACGGCCATAACATCAGCAATCGACGAACATGAGGTTGGATGACCGGATTTTGAAGCCTCCGTAGCTTTGATGCTGTTAATACGAATTCGGGTGGCGGCATCCTTCAGAAGAGCAACCTTATCAGCCATTTCTAAAAAAAACAAATAGTGATAAGGATGAAAGAAGTGAAAGCCGCACCATTAAAATGATGGATAAAGTAATCAGAAACGAAAATATCAAAATGACTGGCAATAAAAAGCGCAAACGCACCCCAGCAGAGTGCGTGACGTAGGCGAAAATTCGCAGAGTATAAATTAGCTAGTTGATTAAAACTTCATTCCATGTTAAATAATCAATAAAAAATATCGTTTCAAATATAGAAATCCAATGAAAATATTTATTTAACTTGTGTTTAAAAAGAAAATTTTAATACTTCATCAGATACGTTATTGTTAAACTGATTTAAATAAATCAAATGGTAAATTATATTATTTTTGATATTTGTCTTAGTTTAAATCATTTGACATCAGTTTTATGTTTGGAAAAATAGTGAATTTGACATTATTTGACCTAACTCTGCACTAGATTTTTAAAATGATACAGTTTTATAATTCAGTAAGGAAAAGCTTTACTTCACTTTATGGCCATAGGTTTCTAATTTTGCAATAATATATATGGCGTCCTGGTTCATTCGTTTATTGAGTTGACTTAACATTAGATGAGAATAGCGAAGTTTATTTTTGTTAATTTCTGTACGTTTTTACCAATCTCATTCATTTTCGTTAAAGTTTTTTTTTATTTCGTTGATTTAACTTTTGCTTTTATAGCAGCTCTTAGGAACATCTCAGTATGCAGAACCCACCGAGGATTTAAAGGTATTCGAACGACGTCTTAAAGAAATTGTTGATGGATTACGCCCTAAAGCCAAGCTTTGGCGGGTTATTTTACTTTCGGCAACATTATTTTTGATTATTTCAGCATATTTTTGGCTCAGTGATCCTCTAACCTACCAGGTGACTATCTTAATGCTTAATTTTAATCCACATTTATAGAATCCTTTTACATATTCCTGCTTTCTTTTTGAAAGGTGAAATTTTTGGCTTCTCTCGGTAATCATCCCTGTTTTGTTCTCAGTGTTTTTCTAATGATCGTGCTCTTTTCATGCGGAGTTCACAAAAAAGTCGTTCTTCCTAATATAATTGCTCAACGTACTCGGTCGGTGCTTGTGGAATACAACATGACCTGTGACAATTCTGGAAAGCTTATTATTCTACCTCGTCCAAATTGATTATCCCCATTCTGTCTCATGATGGTTTTTTGAAAAATTACTTATATTGACGTACTCTATTATCAATATTAGTTATTGTTCTTTTTCCCGATAAAATCGCACACAACTGTTTGTTTGGAAACGTTAATGTAGAACCTTATTACAAGTATTTTTATTTCATTTTCTGATGTTCCGGCATTATCTGACTGAGCTTGTTGCTCAAGAGTGACTTCTTTATTTGACAGTTAGTTCATTTTACCTAGTCGCTTGGGATGTTAGGTAAGGTTCTTTGTGACTTGTGCCCCACTTTGAATTATTTTAATTCTATATCCTTGATCAATGCATTTTTCAGACCTTGGTCCTTTAATGACCTATACTTTGAGATCGATGTGACTCTTATCCAATGATATATCCTCTTACAAAACTAAAGGGCTATAAGATGTTAAACTAGAGTGAGGAGAAATGGGTGCTATGATAGTAAGTGGAAAAATCATCGAAACCGGGAGTTTTACAAGCTAGGAAGTGATAGGCAGAATGAGTATGATGTGCTGCGTTGAGTTGACTCTCTATGTCCCTGCTGAGCAGACAATAAAAGATAATTATCTGTGGAACATCCCAGAGTTGAAAAATAAGTCATTTTGTTCGTTGTTGCGTTTGCACAGCATGTGGGTTCATTATTTACTCCAAATTTCGACGTTTCTCGTTGATGGCACACCTTATTGAAAAGACCAAATGTTTGCGATTGGTATCTCCTGTCCGTCTCTCTTGACTTCATATCGATAAGTTGTAGAAAGCGTTTATCAAATGCTGCCGTGTACTTAATCATCTACTAGGAATTAAAAATGCCAAGGGATCAAGCGTACGGCTTCCTCTTAATTCGGTGCAGGGGTGAAAGGCACTCTATTACGGGTTCAAATGCTTCCTACCATCGCACCACTTCCTGCTACTAACTAATATTAAGCTGCTAACTATGAGATGGTGCTATAATTACATGCACCATCCGCCAATGGGTTTGTAAAAATGATACCTCAAGAATATTGCTCATTTAGGATTGTAAATTTTACACTACTCGGCCGAAAAATGTGCTCAGATTAAATTCTAGGTGTGCACAGTTTTTCTCATCGTTACATTTTGTTATAATCTGTTCTCCTCTGCAGTATACTCTTAAATTCCTTAGGAAATTGTACTAGTTACAAATACAACCCTACAACACAACAATACAAAACGACCCAAACCATCATATCAAAATAGGGCGCACGTTTCCGTATCGACAGGGCGATTTTTGTTACGTGCCATTTGCAATGTAAATAAGTTAGTTCGAATAAAAGAGATTTAAAATGTGGAAAATAAAAAGATCTTACATATAAGAAGTCTTTTGGAGATAATATTACCTTATATGTAGTACATTTATATGTACAAAGTACGTATAAGGTATCTGAGGGCACTTATAATTTTGTAATTTATACTAACCCGAAAATAATTAATGTATTTTTTATATCGCAAGATCTCATGGCAGATACTACTATCACTAATGAAATGAAATGGCACCCTGTAATAGTGTTCATAAAAGCGAAACAGGAATGTAGAAATTGCAAGATTTCAAAAATGTTGCCACATCTTTCGTTTGCAAAGTCAGAAAGGAGCTTAATGAAAATGATTGAGATGAATTGACCATGAGCAAGGGAAAACAGCACTATCAACGCTCTGCTAACTAACACAGAACGCCTGATTTTATGAGGAGAGTGCATGACATAATGGACGAAAACCCTAGGAGTTCAATGCGACATCTTTCCAAAGATCTGTTGGAGTTAGATAACAACCAACGGTTTGCAGCTAACAAATTACGACAACCAATTCATAGCTGTTTGAGTAAGAGCTAACAACAATTGTGATACAGAACACCAAGAGTTGAGTAGACCAAACATGTATTCAAGGAAGCCACAATGAGTAACAGAGAGAGGGAGAGAAAGAGGGAGAGCAGCGTGCTGATGAAGAGGGGAGATGAACAGGACGTGTAGGAGTCCACACTGACCAGTGCGTGTTGTCTGGAGAACCAAGGGTAGCTTTATATGAGTCACTTGGGTAAGGTCACGCCAGAGCATGAGCGCAGATGTGCCTTTTTATGTGAAGAGAGGCGGTTATAGAAAAGAGGGGAAATCGATGGACGCGTTTAGACATGTCAGACAAACAGGGGTTATGCGTAATAGGGACATAAATGAGGTCGCTTCAACTTCGTGGGCGGAAAAACTGAGGTATTATCGTGGAGAATGCGAATAAAAGGAAATTCTGGAAAATGCATAGAGAGTTTTCCTTCAGATCTTCAAGTGTCTGAAGGAGCAACATACATAAGGAATGTTGCTCATTAAGATCTCGACTGTAAATCTCACATATTTTTAGGCGAGGTCAGTTAATGTGGACAAAAACAACTCAAGAGGATCGTTTAATGCGTGCAAATGACTCTTAAACAAATTGAAGAACCCAGAAGAAGAGGAGTGTCTTCGGTTATTCTCCGACGAAAAAGACTTCCACCAGTATGAAAAATTCAATTGAAGAAATGATAGGTGGCTATGTACGGGTGGACCCACTGAGGTTCTAACTGTCATGTGCACAAAGTTTCCAGCAACAGTGACTGTTTTCGGTGTTATTAGCAGTGAGGGAAGAGTTTCTTTATTTTTTCCACAGGGCCTTAGAGTCAATGCAGATACATATGAGTACCTCGAGACTCTTCAAACCATTATTGAATCATAGACAACGAAGCCAATAGAAGATCCGATGTCTTCCGACAAGATTCGGCCCCATTCCCAAGGCTCTCAAAACCCATATCATGGCCGCCTCCAAACTCATCAGACCTTAATCCTTTGGATTATTGCGTGTGGAGCGGGGCGCAGTTGAAAAGGAAGTTAATAGACATCCACATCCCCTCTATGATGGAAGCAATAGCCAAGCAATGGAGAACATCAATAAAGACCATCTAATAAAAGCTTGCAGTCGCATACGGACTCGAATTATGTCTGTGACGGGAGCCAAAGGAGGTTGTATAGAATAAAACCTAGGTCAATATTGGGGTGTTAATCTGATCTAATATATTCAGCTGTGAACAAGGAGAACTGGAAAATTTGCTGTTTTTTGTTACCTCCTTGAAAGACAAATTAATTTTCAGTTTTATGAAAATTCAACGTTTTGGTAAGATATTTATATATCAAAATAATATCTAGAAGAGGATACAGGTTTACAGGGGTACCAGTGTGCAGTGCAATGAAGAAATGATCAAAAAGCTCCGAAGATCCTGAAAGAGACTAATCAGAGAACACAAGGGTAAAAACAAAAAATTGATAGAAGGATATTACGGCATATATAATACACCTTGAGAGAAAGTGAAGAATAAAATACATAAAAAGAAAAGATCTGAAATGAAAAAAATTCTAAATATTCTCATTGAATTTATAAAAAATGTGAAATGAAAACAGCAAAATCTACTAACAGAGCTAATAAAAATTAATCAATAAAGATAACAATGCACAAAACAGAAGAAAACACCGAGGATTAAGATAAATGAGGGGGTTAGAAAACTTAAAAAATCCAAAGGAAAAGAAAAAACAAGAAAAGAAGGCTAAAAAAATTAAAGGAAAATAAGGAAACTATCAATAGGGAAAGAAAATATAGAAGATGAGAGGAAAGAAATAACAATTGTCGAAAAAGTCACTGAAACCGGAAAAGAAAGTCATCACAAAATATTCGCGCCCACGACATCGGTTCGAATCCCCACTGCGTCCACGCGCGCCCAGTTGGTCGCGCTCGCACTACGTCCACTCCAGTCTCCTTGGG
>CAADRB010000005.1:5829322-5879727 GCA_900708905.1 Hymenolepis diminuta | reverse complement strand
CCTGCCTTTCCGCTCCGCCTCCATTCTGCCTCCCAACCTCTCCACTCGTCCCACTCCTCATTCCACCCAACCCTCCCAGCCTCCCCTCGGCAGCCCCATTCTGCCGGGTGCTCCCACTGGGGACACAATGCTGAGGCAAGGCAGGGAGGTGAGTGGGACGCCAACCACCATCGACCCTTCCACTAATCTCTCGGCCGATCTCAGTATAGTAATTATTTTCTGTTTTTGTTTATTTGCCGCCTTTTTTTGTTAATTTTCCTTCATTATTTACTCTTTTTTTATATCCTTACTTTTTGTTTACAGTTTTCCTAATTTGTATTTCTTATATTCCTTAATTAAATTTTTTACTTATGTTTGAGTTTTATTATTTAATGGGTTTATTTTTCACTCTTTCTGTTGTTCTTTGGCCGTCGGCAATGATTTATTCCCAAGGACCTTTTTTCGTTTCTTTCTTTGCATATGTGCTTTCCACATTTATGGTAACTTCATATTATTGAACTGTCCGGATAATTTGTTTATATAGTAATGTTGACAAATGCTTGTATTTAATAATTTCATTTCCTATACATTTTTGTTATATTGCTAGGCTGAAACTGTTTCGTGCATTTATTCCCGATAAGTATGTCTACACTTTTCATTCCCTCATGATGTATTGGAAATTTTGCTATATAAATATATGCATAAATGGGAAACTACTGATCAATATTAGCTCCGGAGCAAACACTGTTTAAATAATCAATGACGGAATAGCAGAAATTTTGGACTTATTTACAACTATGATAATTTAAATAATTCCTTTTATGTTAAATAATAAGAATATCTCAAAATTTCTGGTATACTTATCTCATCCTAGAAAAGAAAATTTTTTTTGTTATTCCGAGCATATTAATCACTCCTCTTTTTATGTTAAACGAGATTTAGCTTTTGAATTTGTTTAACAAAGGTATATGCGTATTGTCTTTTTGAGCCCGCGAAGCAAACTTGGGTTAGTTTTGTTCTTCAATTTCATTTTATCTTCGATTCTCACTTTCGGTTTTGATTATATTACAAATATGACTTTATTTAATGACGCCACGAACCTGATGGTCATTTGTGTATGTATTGCTTATTCTTTATTCATGTTTCTACGCTCGGAATCGTCTTTAATTTTTATTTCACATGATGGTTCAATATAACTGTAGACTATTGAATAGGTTTTCGGTCTATAAATTCACTCTAAGTGATTCATTGTGAATTAGTATACGTTTCTGAATCGTTCTGCGTCTTTATTTTTCATTCTCTTTCGTTGCAATTTTCAGTTTGCATTTTTTTATTTTTACTGTTTAGGGATACTGTAATAATAACACCTTTTTTAATGTTTCAAGGTGTTTTTGTTTTCACAGAAATGGATGTTCGTATTCGTTTGCGTACCTGGTTGGAAAGCAGACTAAACGAAGGTTGGATCGATGGACTTTGTTGGATCGACCAGTCTAAGGGTATTTTTCGTATACCCTGGAAGCATCACAGTAAGCACACTTGGACCGAACAAGACGCCGCTATTTTCAAGGACTGGGCAGTTGTCACTGGACGCTATCGTGAAGGCATTGACGAACCAGACTGGCCCATGTGGAAAACTCGTCTTCGTTGTGCACTTAACAAGGCACCTGATATTCAGGAGGTGAAGCAGCGGCACAATTTGCATTGTGATGAGCCTTTCAAAGTGTATCGCTTTATAAGCAAATCGGAGTCATTGTGGCGTGCCAATGCTACTCGAAATGCCAGTATGATGTTTGATGGCGTACCTGCTACTATGACTTCTCTTCCCGGTACATTTAATGTGCAGAACGCGACTCCTCGCCCTCCGAATACCCTAGTTGTTGGTGGTATTCAACATAAACGCCCTGCGATTTTGGTCGGACGCATCTCCTCCCTGGCTAGAAATGCGGCTGCACCATATCCTACTCAACCTGGTCAGATAACTTTAATTCGGCGACATAATCAGATTTTCGTCAAAAAGCTCAGTCTGCGATCGTTGCAACCTTCATCATCTCAAGGACAACCTATCACGAGAGTCCTCGTACCACAACGGGCCTTAAATTCGGGACAACTCGATTCTCTTGATGTTGGGGCCTATCAGGATGTGCTTTCTTCACCCTCTTCCCTCCAAAATTCCACTAATTCTGTTACCCTCCTGCAGCCTACTGTCCTTCCACTTCTTCCTGATATCATGGAGCCCGAGTTGCACCAACTTGGTGTGCGCATTCAGCATCTGCATCATCGTCTCAAAGATGTTATCGTAACAAATCCGAATGGATGTTGTATCTATCACAATTGGTATGACGAACAGAGTCTATCAAAAGCACATGAGGGCACTCTGGATGCCTTCTCCATAACAAGTTCTCCCGACCCGATAGAAGTTATGATGACACATGTTGTGGCTGACGAACATCGTCCTTATGTTACAATGCTGCTTGATAACATGGTTCAGGGGGTTATTCTTACAGCCGATTCTAGTACCGGAGATGTGTACATGAGACGTCTTTGCCGATGTGCTGCTTTTATCTATTATTTGGATGAATCTTCTGGCGAATATATCATGATAGCAAAGGTGGCTCGACGAGATTGTTTCAAGATATTCGATTATCAACAATTCATGACTCAACTGGAGTACTATCGTTTGGGTCAGGGGACCAAACCACACTTCGAGGTTATAATTTCCTTCGGTCAGCAAATCAAAGATGAACTATCATCTAGGAATCTTCTTGTGTGGTGTCGAGTCGCTAGCTGCAAAGCGTGGTTTCAGTATCAAGGGGTATGTGCCTTCACATTGTTTATTTACTTTGCTAACGATATCATACATGTATATATATGTGTGTGTGTATTCACCTGTTTTAGGTTATTTCTTCTATGAGAACGCCACAACAGACCTTTGTCTATCCTCAATCTCTCTCTTCGTATGGTTCTCATCAGCCACAACAGCATGGAATGCTTGTCGGCGATTCTCAGCAATCCACAACATCTGGAGACGATGTAGATGTTTGTGCTTCAGATGCTGTAGGCACAGAGGTATCCCTATTCTCCCCTTCTGCTGTTACAAAAATGGATCCCACGGAAGTGGAAGAAGAGATTGTTGTATCGACTTCAATCGGAGATGATGTTGTTCAAGACAGTCATGGCGAGGTTATCACCGAGACAATTGAAGAAGTCGAAATAGCACAAGATGAAGGTCTTTTGAATGATCTCGATTAATATTTTCCCACTCTCATTCTCTATGTACATAATCACTCCGGTGAATATTTTTCTTTCTGTCTGTCAAAGATTATTCATATTTTGAATGCTTTCTTTATTTGCTACATCTTAGTGAAGTAATAGTAGGCTCTCCTTATTCAAATTAATGGGGTTTACAGGTGCTTCTATTTCCAGTCTTGCTCGTAGCCATGTTGCTACTTGGGAGGTATCGAGTACACCTGATCCAATTTTTAGAGTTGATCCTGTGGGGAATAGATGAGTGAACTATTGGAACGAGTCGACATTACAGGTTGTGTTTTGGAAGGAATGTTTGCATATACGTAAGGAATATAAAAAAATGAGGAATGCTAAGAGCGCGAGGCGCCGTCCATGGTGAGCGCACTTTTCGCTTGATGTCAAGGTTGGCACGCGTAAATTTAATATAAGTATCTACTTATTCACTTGAGTAGCAAGTGCTTCACGTTCTTGCCGTTTCTTTAAAATGTTTGTAAATTGTAAATCCAGTTTCAAGTAGTTTTAGGTAGCGAAAATCTAATGGTCAAATCTCAAAACATTTATGATCAGCTTCTGTGCACTGGAGGGTGTTGATTCAATATTCAGCGGTTTGGTCGAAACAAACTATCAGGGAGGAAGTACAATTCGAGAAAACAAATACCTATTATTGAGAAAATAATATTTTTACGTTTATTCTTTTACCCATGAGTTAATCATTTATTTTTATGTAAGTGATCCGCAGGTCATAGATGGACCAAAATCGGTTGTACCAAGTCAACTGGTAATTCTCGTTATCTCTGCCTAAGATTTCGCAGTTGGTCGTGATTCACCAAACGAATGCAAAACAATAAGTGTAATTTGTACATGTAAATAATTAGAATCAGTATTAATTAAAATTTATTACCTCCTTTATTCTGCATCTCGGATAAAATATTAATTTCTATCTGGCATACTATAACGTACATCCCACCATACTCCCAATATATCCTCCTGTACGCATTCCTATTGAAGAATTGATTAGAGCTCACCTGGAATAAGTTCTAGTAAGTCCTGCTATCTTAAATATTGTTGCTAGTCTCGTCTACTTGCTCTTGACTGTAGGAAAATACAGATAAATTGTGGGGTACGATAAACTACGGAATTAAACAATCCGATCAACCTCGAACATCAAAGACATAATTTCACACATGAACCTGGGAATTGATGTATGCAATTTCAACCTTAGGACGCCATGCAGTGAACAAAACTCCCTTTGAGAATATGGACATTTCATTGCTTCTACAACTCAAACATAGGAAAGTCTTGATTTCCTGACTTCAGTAAGTATTAATTTGCCCAATGTTAAATTTCTCTGTTTTGTTTGTTGAAGTTTAGAATGAGGCCACCTCTCCTATGAGATGATGATTCTAAACATTGTATGCCAGTTCTTTGAAGTTAATCTCTCGTGTCATTATTATTGCCCATGGTACTACTTTAATTCTTGGTATCGCATCTGAATATAGAGAACAGGAAACAATTCCTATAAGGTACGTAACGGGAGATGGTGTAAGGATAAAGTACTTAATAAAGTGCACAAGACATTTCCATCAAAGGATATCTGCCGAACAAATACCATTTGCCCACATTTAGAAGTCCAAGTAACTCTCAATCCTGTGCCAAACTTTTACAACTTCCTCTTTGCATTATTAGAACTGAACGATTTCCTCACTCAAATGAGCCTTACTCTGAATAAACTCTCGTGAGCCTTAGTTGATTTGAATAATTTTACTCACGTCATTTGTCAGTGGTCAAATATAAGACGATTATGTACGCTCGCAAGGTTCACAATTTCGTTTTTTTGTTTATTTTAATCAATATCTCAATGTTTATCTTTGCTTATATATCTTCTACTAGTATGTGTTTAGCGAATGTGGAATTGTGACTTTATGAATTTCAACTGACTAATCAATTCAAAATTGTAAAACCGGCTGTGCGCAGAAGTGATGCAGTGTGGCCGACGGTTGTCATTAATTGTTCACTGAATTGGAGAATATAATCTCCAATGTATATCTAGTTTCCATGGCATACAAAATCAGAATCCAGTTTGGCTGTTAAATAATAAATGAGGAGCTCATCACTTGCGTTCCAATAATGGGGACACCTCTCAGGATTTTTCAGTCCCTCCCCCTTCTCGTCTCTATCCCGCAGACGGCAGTGTGAAACGGACACCTCATGTGAGCAGATGTCTTGTGGTCGGATTTACTAATTCCTCTCATCCCCCCTTCAAACCCCGCTCGCAACTTTAGCACATACCAGCTATCCAGTCACGATGGCAAAAGTAGTGTGTGCTTATCCACTATTCCCTTTCCAAAAATCTATTTAATAAAGTTGAATGAAGCATTGATTAAATCTGGTTAAAAAAGGTAGAATACGAATGTCTCATAAGAGGGACCCCAAGATATCGTTCCTCTATGCAAATCAAGTATTGTGAACACTTTCCATAATGAACGTGGGAGGTTGTAAATGATCGAGACGGATTATACGAATAATTTGCGCCACTAAATACTAGCAGATAGAAGAGAATTTTTTGATCAGATAGTTTCTAACCTGTTCAACTTTTATGAGTCTGACTACTGTGAATCCATAAATAGCCTAGGAAAATTAATTAATTCCGCTGATAATTTCAATTATGTTTGCTTAAAAGGGCAGACACATAAAGCGAGTCTGCAATGTCTGTACATCAATGTTAATCGCATGTAACATTTTGAAATTAAAGTATTGCTATTTAGTCGAGATATTAACTATTTATTCAATATTCCTCATTCGAATCATTGCTATTGGCTCTCACATTTGATTGGACAATTTGTTCCTTTTTAGGCATTGGTGACACGTCCAGTTATTATAATTACGAATGGATTGTATTGCAATGTCAAATCAAAGTCCCTTTTCAATCAGCAATATTTTGAAGTCATCTAATGGGAAACAGACGGATTTCAGCGCCTCACCCGGCACTAATAGAACCGTGGAAAGCAATGATTTCCAAGTTACTCGTTCATTCCCCCAATTTAATCCAACTTCTCATTCCACAAATCTCCCTAGCGAATCAGGTAATACAATCTTATTTTAAAATAAAATATCAATTTTTTTATGAAAATGTGTATTTTGTTACGAAGTACTATGTAAGTCGTTGTTTCACTTAATGCCTTTCATTATTTATCGAACATTTTGAAGTTTCAATCTTCAATACTTAAATAAATATTGAAAACATATACTGACATATTTAATTTAGGAATTAATACGGTTAAATTTATATGCGATAGGCAGAGCAGAGAGTACTAGAAAAACAGTTTTCACTCATACCAAAAATCATGAATGCAATTCTATATTAAAGCGTTATCGACTTTCTAATTACCGAACTGGAGCAAGAACTTCTTATGCAGTTTAATTTCATGGATTGTAGTTACTTTTGTACGCTTAATAGAGAAAATTGAGAATCGACAAGAAGAAAGCCCGGGAGTACTTCGGGCGAGGAATCGAAATTCTCGGGTGCCATTTACACGTAAGCAAGTGGAGAGATTGGAGGCCATATTTGATCAAACCAACTACCTCTCCGGCAGAGAAGTAACAGAGGTCGCAAGAGAACTCCAAATCTCCGAAAGCAGAGTAAGTTTATCAAAGTTGAATCAATTATAGCATGATAAATACTTTTATTATAGTCTATACCTGAGGAAAGGTGTTGAAATATAAATATTAATATATCCTTTCTTTTATAAAAAGAGTACACATTGTGCAAACGAAGGCATCGTTGGAGCTGTTGGGAAATAGTTTGAATTTTTACTTCTTCACTTCTCAGCTCGGAAGAATACGTGCTAATGCTTTTTCGAAAACCTTTTGAAGGGACTTGCATTGAATAAAATGTTAACATTGAAGATAATATTCCATTGTGAAACGTTTAAATGTTTTAAAAAACTTAAGACAACTGAAAAATGAGCATTGGAAGAATAGTGATGCCATCGAGAGTTTTGAAAGTAGAAAGCACAAATGAGATGGGAATTAAGAGGCTGGCTTGCTGTGCAGCCATCTATTGAAGTAAATGTGAGACAACAGAAATTGAAGAGTATAACAGAACCCCACGTGAATTGTAGACATGCATAAATTAGGTGTCCTGAAAGTTGGCATACAGAATTCGCACTCCATTTACCCAATGCCAGGTACCATCGGAAGTTACTGTTTTATTTCTATGTCTTGACCATCATAAAATGTGACCTTAACGGTCAGTTCGGTTTAGAATTAAACTGGACATGGTGATCAAATATAGGCCAAAGGTCATTTTGATTAGATCAAAATTGAATGTGCATGTATTGAGTAAACCTAAAAAATATAAAAGGGCAACAGATATTAAACTATTCAAGAACAAGCCAAATTATCACCAAAATATAAAATTCGGAAATCGGTTGTTGGAATAAAAATGATGGTCAGTTATTACAGATATATGTGCTCAGATAGATGCAAAGACTATCAAATAATGTTGTTAAGCAAAACTGAAGCCCACAGGTTCATAATGAAGTCCCGAGTGACGTAAGTACCTGCAGGCGAGAACTTGAGTGTAATTACAATTTCAAGTTAGAATCCTCTTTATTTTTTAAATAAAAGTCCGATTAGTGGATAACACATTTCTTCTAAATCAACGCACGGATGCTCGAAGGTAAGTGGTAATTCAAAAAATTACATTTGCTCTTTTCATCGGGTTTCGTACAAATCTAATTAGTAAAAACTGATAGATATATAAAAATGAAGAATTACTAATCAGTCACGCTGTTTAGTTGACTGAGATATTGTGATCATGGAAACCCGCAAAACTTATTTTCTGTGCAATTTTGTACTCAATATCTGAAAAGAAAATAGTAAGGGAATCTGCTAAAAATTTTTCAAATCGAGAGAAAGCTTCATATTTCTAAACAAATATCCGAATCTTCCCATAGAAAATTCACGAATTACCTCCATGTTTTATCGTATTATTTAGATCTTGGGGAGGGATCAAAACTAGACTGAATGCAAATCAGATTAATAGATGATCAAAAGTGGACAGAAATACTCTCTAGCATCTAGCATTCCACATGCTTCCAAAGTGATTCTCATTTGTAATGCAGTTTGGAGAAATAATTAACTTAATTTGATCGTATTTTTGTATCGATAGGTGAAAATCTGGTTTCAAAATCGGCGCGCACGAAAACGACGGGAGTACAATTTGAGGGAAATGGCCACCCTTTCCCTCTATCCAGGACAAACAAATCCATCAGATTTCCTACAAAATGTGCATCTGATGCAACCAGATGGAGCCCAAGAATCCCGACCTTTTCAGCCCTTCTTCCCAAAAGACTGGTTCAGAGACAGCTCACTCTAAAATGCTTACTTCTGGCTCTTTTGTAAATTTTTTTATTTTTAAAATAAATGGTTTAAACAAGGGCGTGTACACCTCCAATACATTTCGAGACAATTATTCATCTTTCTGATAGATTAAATTCTTTCACTCACGATTTCCACCAATTTTGGAGGGTTTTTATTTTTTATTTGAAAATTCCGATATGTCAATCCAATCCTGTTTACCACCTAATACATTATATGCCCTATGTTAATTTCCTCTGTCTTGGTGATTGAAAGTGTAGTGTACCTAACTTGTCCTATAATTGACCACTGACAAATGACGTGAGTAAAATTATTCAAATCAACTAAGGCTCACGAGAGTTTATTCAGAGTAAGGCTCATTTGAGTGAGGAAATCGTTCAGTTCTAATAATGCAAAGAGGAAGTTGTAAAAGTTTGGCACAGGATTGAGAGTTACTTGGACTTCTAAATGTGGGCAAATGGTATTTGTTCGGCAGATATCCTTTGATCGAGATTTCTTGTGGAATGAATTGGGACATGATTAAATAGTTAATTAAGTTGAGGGAGCTGACTTTCGATTCATTCCGAGTGAGCGCAACCTACGGAGATATCTCTTCCCTGCTTTCTTAAGGCTGTGAAAATAGTGTAAGATCGTGTTGCCTTCACAACCAGTGGAAGAAATGAAATAAAGTAGCAAGATCGACTCTTCTTGAACAAAATATTCGGTGAACACCGCAGACAAGCATTTACTGCAATCTATGAGATGAATGAAATTTGAATTTTGGAATGTAAACAACCGTTCAGTAAATATTTTAAAACCTGATTCTAAACGTCAAGTGAAGTAAGACCCTGCGATACCTCAATGTTGCTCTCAGCATTTCTTTGATTTCTCCCCTTGATTATTTGTTGGACGTCCTGGTAACCGATTTTATTTCCTTCACACAATTAAAAATAGCAATGTTTTGCATTACTGTAATTAAAATAAAAATTTTCATTCTAAGAATATGCAAAACTGACTTTAATATGCATAGCGAAGTTATTTTGAATTCAATTAACTTTTTCCTCATCAAATAGGATAACGAAATGTGTCTACATGTTTGAAAACTTGAGTAATAACGTTTCCTTAACTAGTGGAATTTCCGGGTCATCGATCAGAGTTATCTAGTCATGGAGATCAACTGAGTTCACTATAAAATCATAAAATGGTTAATTAGATTTATCTAATAATTAAGTTCATGTCCTGGCCACTGCGTACAGCAACTGTCCGAATTTATTTCGAGTGCACATACAACACCTGCGTAGTTTGAAGTTCTCATTGTGTGTTAGGTCAAAGAAATAAAATCCCAGATGGATCAATATCAGATGATTGTAGTCAAGATAAATTACAAGATTTCCAGCGACAACTGCACTACTGACCACGATTCACTTAATGTACCAGAAAAAAGGAGGTTCCTTCGAAATTCTTGTTCAGGTAGAGTTAAGGTTTTATTTAGTAATTGTAGGAGGAACGAATAGATAGCATTTTATTTAACTCAACAATACCAATCATTTTAATATAAGGAGTAAGAAGGTTTTCACTTTGTGCTTATCCTCTCAGATAATTATCTGTGATGCCGAATTTGAATTCAGTAATGTTAGGAAAACCAGAAAGAATCGACTTGTATCATTCGAGAAAGTGGTGGCGAATTTTCTGTGAAATATAAACTCAATAATCACACAGATCTTTTCATATTAACGAATAGCACACTCTCATTTCACTTAAATAAGAAAGTTTATTGTTTGGTACCTTTTAAGTGTTGACCAATAGGGAGACACGAGAATGAGGTATAAATTAAAACAAGCGATAAATTGTTAGTTATCAAATGAGATCTGATTTATTATATGATGGATTTATTTGCATTTGTTCAAGCTCTAATTTCATCGTTTTTGAAAAATTTTCAAGCAGCTGTTCCAGCTTTTATTTACTGGGCTACATTTCTATTGCATATTTATTAAAATGTATGTTAACGTATATAAAAACTGTGCAATAGTAACGTCGAATCAATTTGTATATTACAGGACAAAAATTATTTACCTGCGACCCACCAATCGAAGTGGTCAATAGGTGAACGAATGCGAGTTCCTCATCCAGTTTTCCTTCTTCTCAATTGGAGTTACGTTGAATAATTGGACTAGTAAATAGGATTATTAAAGTTGTTCTCTTAAGTATTATGAACAACGAATTACAAAGAGAAATTCAATTTTTGCAATATCTATTAAAGCTTGCTCTTTGAAACTGATTCTGGTGTACAGTTTAAAATCGAATACCTCATGTGATGCCACTTTCTGGGGTGATTTTACAAATTTCCTGGAAGAGAACAGCAGACTTACATTGCCGCTGATTGTTAAAGAATTATATTATTTGGAAGAGAGAGGTCGTCCAACTTGAGCAGTGTTCGAATATTTTGTATAAATGATGAACAATGCATGGATATATTTGAATTGGAAGTTGACTTACTTTTCTCCTAAATATATTAATAATAATGGTCTCAGCGATATAGAGGCTAACGAGATTAATCATTCTATCAGTGTCGATCAAAAGCACACGTGAGAGGAGTAAAACACATCAAGAATACTAGAAGTATATGGAGGAAAGCCCCTTTTTTCTGAATAGGACTCTAGACCTCTCCTATTTTCCTTTAGATAAGGATTATTCAATTTAGAGAACAAATTCCATTTAAAAAGGGTAATCCAATGTTAGACCATAAAACTGTTTAATAGGAACTATAAATCGATGTTTGCATGTATTAACTTTGAACGATGTAAGTTTCTTAAACGGAAATGTTTTTCTGTTCAATTAAGGTGCTGGAAGGCAATTTGATTTGGAAATCATGTTGAATTGACCCCATTTCAAATAAGTTAAAGTTTGATAGAGGTCTCAATATGTGTAGAATCTCTCCAGACAAATCAAATTACGGTTTCGACTTAAACATATTAAAAACTTAATGAATTGGACCATAACTATATTGAGATTAGGAAACAACGGAACTTTTAAATTGCAGTTCTGACTCAAATCTGCAAAAATATAATGAATTAAAACCAGGATCAGGTCAAGGGGAGATATTTTAGTTACGGAATCCTCGCTTGCATTACCTGCGAAAGCAATGATATCGCAATTAAATGAAATATATCTGGGCACAATAATTAAATATCAGGATTTAAACTTGAGATCAGACATTTCTTTGATTTACCTTACGAGTAAATTTTGAACTAATAAAAACCGAATCAGGAGTGAACAAACTATATGAGAGGAAATGGAATTTGAATGAACATTAAAAGCCCGAAATATAACTTAGAACTTAACTTCCAAAATCTATAAACTGTGAAAAATAAGTTCAATTGAAAGGTAAATTTGATGCAAAAGTGAAAATGAGCAAAAAAATACAAAAGCTTCAAAATAAATTCGAAATATTTTGTCTAAGTAAGTGCTTGAGATGCGACTTTCTCAAAATATTCCTCTGCCATGTTTTGTCTCACGATGAAGCCAAGTCCTATCTTACGCGAATTCTTACTCAGCGTTTTGACGGCCGCCCGGGTGACCTGCCAATAATCAACATTAGCAGCTACTCGCCCTTTATTAGTAACATGCTTATTGAAATTTCAAAAGTGCCGCTTACGCGTTTAACACCCTATTTCCGTTTTCGAAAATGAGACAAGTCATTCCAAAGGTAATTCGCAATAGCAAGGGATTGTGTCTCATTCGAGTGATGGACCTTCCTTTTCAAATCGCCCAGTCGCTCTAAAAAGTTAACCGAATAAATCTCGATAAAGCAAACCATTTAATTGCAATAATTATTTAGCGCTAGACCAATGGATGGATTGAAGCGGTATTTTTTATAAATATGAAGAAAGCAAACTATCGGAAAAAGTACTGCACTACACTTAGTACAGAGGATGCAGTATCGTATTCCGAGAGAAATGAATCAAAGCGGCAAGACCAACCTTCGTAATCAAATAATCGATCAATAAGCAAGAATTTCCACGGTACTCATAGTATGGATTGCGAATTTTGCAACGTGAAGCAATGAACCGCCCATTACGTGAATATTCTACAACCCGAATCCACAAACCACATCTTTTATCGACTTACCAAGATTTTGAATTTTATCGTCAGTGTCCCACTTGCTTTTTGGAAGACCCCAAACTGTTTGGGGCGATTCTTCTTTGTCCTCACCATTCCTTTCTGTATCATATTCCCTTTCACCATGTGAAGAACTTAAAAGTTGTGCCAACTCCTCTCGAAATTTCCCTACTTCCATTTCGACCTATAATCAATAATAACATAGGCAATACATACACTTATGAAATAAAAAATTGATGCCACCAATGCTAAATGAAAGCCTAAGACAGGACCCAAACTTAATTACTAGTTACAAGCAGACAAAAAATATTCCTTACATTTTTCCTCAGATAATGCGATGCACATGCACATTGTTGGCACCTACCCACTTGCACTTATGCCAGCACTCCTTGATTTATTACTGAAGGTTGAAATTTGTTAGCTTCTCGATTAATGACAATAGACAAAAATTCAAATGAATAACCACAAATAACCCTAAGTGCTTTTGCTCAAGACGACAAGCAACTAGGCCTACCGGTCGCCATGAAATATAACTTGAAATATATTCCTCTATTTGAGTCATAGATAGTAAAATTAATCGGATTCACAACGAGAAATAAATAAAACACACTTCTTCAGAGTATATTTCCGGTAATAAAGGGCTGACATCAATAACGATGAAATTACTCGAAGTAGGTTCCTGTTCAGCTGCAATCCAAATCACAGAAAAGAAAGCACAAAAGATACTTCACTGCTTCTTAAATCGGTAATCCAAACGAAATTCAGTGAATGCGGAAGAACGGAATAGAACGTACAGCTCGAATATCTGCTTCGGATCTGCGGCCAGCACTACGACAGAAACAATAGCTCAGATTGCTCGTAAGTTCAACTATGTAGATCTAAAATAAATATAAAGTAATTCCCTTCATACTACTTAATAGCAAAAGCATTTATATTGATATAAATGGATTAGATTTGAGATTATAGTACCACATATTGGCCCTTATCGCTTATCGCTGATAGCTCCGGCGAAAATCTTGGTTCTGATTACTCCTCTATATCGGCAAAGGTTGAAACCCTCAAAAATGTAGCACTGAAAGATAAATATTTTTCCAACACGAATACGAATATAACAGTGCTCCTGTAACTAATTTAATTGAATGAAAACCAAATCCAGAGCAACAGTATGCTAAAGGAAGTTAAATTTTTGAACTTGAGCTAAATAAAAGATACTCGTTTAGAAGAAAGTCAAAAATGTAACTGCTCTTTCCAAAACGTAGGATTGTAGATATTATAAATCTTTTAAAAAACTTCAATTACACTAATTTTGAAGGTCAAGCGATTTCAAAGGTTTACATATCGCAGATGAAATGAAGCAAAATGTAGTCCTATCCGAGGAAAATGGATTAAAGAATGTCTGGGAGTTGACAAGACTAGCGTAATTGGTGCAGAAATTTCCGAAATGCCTGTTTTATTTTAACTAAGTAATATTATTAAGATGGAAATATAGCTTCGATAGTTCAATTCCATAGAATCCAGAAAGCGAAAACAACAATATTAATAGAAAACCCATTTCTGAAATCAAACTAAAGAAAATCAAACGAAAGCTAAGAAATACAAAATTCACAATTTCCACTAGTTTTCCTCAAATCGCTTAATTTTAATGTTAGATATACCCAAGTTTGTAAAATTTATGCGAGCTTTCTACATTTATACGGTTTGTCAACTAAATTAACTGGGATGTTCAAATAAAATCAAATCATTAATTCGATGATGGATTAGAGCGAGGCAAGCCCAGAAATTGCTGGTCTGCTCTATGCAAGACCAGTAATTTCCGCCAACCCTGCCACCAAACTGTTGACCACATTGACGAGAATGAATTTAGCAAAGGTATTGTCCATTCTACGCGCCAGAATTTTCACCAGCTGTTTACGATACACTTCTCCCAACTCGGGTTCGCATTCGAATCCACTCTCATCCTTTATATAAAAGTCATCCATCGAAACAATCCGCCTGTCTGAACGCTGCATGTCGCCCTCCATCTCTAGTGTCTTCATTTCCTTCTCCTTAAAAAAATCTGAATTAATACTTTGTCAAGAATCAAACACAAAAACATTACATAACTGCTAAATGACTGTTTCCAAACGCACCATCAGCATGGCAAAAGGAAAATATCTAGTTAGACATGGTTTGAGATTTCTTCAGGTCTCTGTTCAACCTATATTACCTCTACAATAATTTAGTCGCCACGATCGATTACGACAAAACCGGATAATCGGAATTTTTATAGGTCCCTTAAAGTTGGTAACAACAGGACTTTTGGTTAACAACTTAACGCTTCAGTTAGCAGAGGAAGGCGGCTATCGAATGCTACAGCAAACTGCCTTTAGCAGCTGTGGTATCCAAACTCTCAGTGTAGTAATTGACTTTCACTTGTCCTCAAATGTATATACTTTGTCTATCTAATTAGTTGTAACTGACACAATATAAAACTATTTGAACTGAACCAGACTTATTCTCTCCAGAGTTTTGTACGTAGTTTCCAAGTATCTGAACTGTTTTTAAGTAAAGACAGAGAACGAAGTCCACAACTTTCCTCACTGATACCATTCCTTCTTTAACATTAGAAAATCATGTAGGTTATGCAGCTTTCTCGCTACATTCTAATAGTTTTAACGAGAATGCAGAATGATATCTACGGTTAAGAACCTGTGGAAAAGTGAACAATCAACACTGTTTCTTCGTAGTGCACCACTTTTACCAAGAGTTTGGTAGAAATTACATAACCCATCATATGATAATAAGCTATTCTTTTTATATCCTATCAAAAACTCATAGGAGAGAAAAATAGGGAGAAAAAACTACCAGAAAAAATAAGTTATTAATTGTTAATCTAACAACGCAAGCAAATACAGGGAACAAAAGAAAACGTCCATAATAAGAAAGATATTTATCACCGGTCCTCTGGTATTTCAGCAAATCAAATAAAAACATGAAAGATGCTATAAACACTGAGCAATTGGGTAAATGTCTTCAAAATAAACCAACTCAAATAATCAAAAATTACTTTGATGAACTTGGCTAGCGTGGATTTGCCAGATCCTGGCAAGTCATGAAGTGCTATATACGTTTTGAGGACGTGATTTTTGGCCGGGATTTTTTAGAAATTCTTCAGATGCAATTCTCTAACAAGAGCAGAAATTAGGTGCCACAGTCGCAAGCATACACTGCGGTGGTGGGCGAGGAACGGGGAAAGTGTTGACTCCAGCCTCCATTAAAAAATTGAGATTGGTATCGGTCCCGAGTTCCGGCCTAAAAACACGAAAAAAAACTTCTTTATATTTGGAAAGTAAGAAACGCAAAATTAGTTGTATATTTATCAAATTTAACAACAACTGCTTTAGAAGTAAAAAAGGCAAGGAAACACTAACCTGAAATGGAAACCCTTCCTTGTCGGTTTGATATTCACCATATCAACAATTAGACCAATCACCTTGTTGGGAACCTTGATACTGCGATTTTTGCTAAAAAGTCCCAGGAATCACAATAATCCAAAAATAAAAGACAGTAAAATGAAAATAAATAAATGGGCAAGATTATGAACGTGACCTTAGGTAGTACATTCACCCACGAGGAGAATTTGGGGCTATAGTAAAAATTTTGGGGTTGATTTTGCCATATCAAGGCGAGAAATACCGATCATGGAAGCTAGTATCATTGAATGGCATGGAAGGCACAATAATACTATAAAAGGAATGAGAAAATATTGTGAGAACAGGCAACAAAGAACGGAAAAAACTTCGAAATAAATGACTACCCACCCAAGGGATTGTAAAGGATCATCAGAATGGAGAATACATGGCCTAACGTTCATAGGTCTGGACCATCAATAAACAATATAATGCCGAGAATAAGCCGGATTTCCATAAATTAGTCTATTAATGAAAGAATGATGAGAAGCATTGATTTCTGAAAAATTCTGATAAGAAAGCTTTCGGAGTGCTTCTGCAGGCCAACAATTGGAACTGTGGGTGACAGATTGGGACAGCCAACCCCTACATTCTTCATTGTGAAAATGAGATCCGTCATTATTTTGACAAGAATGGCGAAGGCTTGAATGAAAATTGTGCATAATCTTTCCATTAAAAAATATGGTATTATTTGCCTAAAACTTGCTAAAACGTGTGCCTTGTAGGTGCAGACCCTCAGGTGGCGAAATAAACCGGAACTAGGCTAAGCTAACAACCACTCTAACCAATAGGAGCGCCCTAACGTTCAAAATACAGTCACTCGGTACCGATAACAGGATGAATTAAAGACGATAAAGCACATCAACGAACAAGTTACGTGTGCAGCTACTCTTCGACTGCACACTGATTCGTTACGTGGGCGAGACGTGGCCGTTCCCGTATCACTTTATCCAGTGCTTCCGATGTTCCTCAAGGTCCCAACGAATGCCTATACCTCAAATCGACTCCTTATGTAACTCATCCGCAAAAAAAATACTTTTATTCAAGTCTGACCAGTCTCACAACCTAATGGATAATAAAAAAGCAGCCAAAGGTTAAGATGGATTAAACTTTCGCCAATTGTGTGAACGGCCATGTCATAAAAATCACATGTTGTGATTAACTTTAGCTCACACGTTTTAGAAAATATATCTGAGCTTACTTATTTGTGTATATCCTTGTTTAAAAGATATAAACTTAAATGCGAACATTTAATAGAAGGCGACTGAAATACAGAGAATTTGATAAACTTATTTCCAAAACGCTGAAATAAAGTGCTTTTGCATCGAGAACATTATTATTATTATTGTCCTATTAAAAGCTAAATTCAGACTGCCCACATACAGCTCTACAAAAATTTCATAAAAAAGAAATTTGGGAAATTTGGGATGAACAACTGAAAGTGTATAGAATTCGAAGAGGAGGAAGAGGGAAGTGGAAAAGGTGGATAAGTGGAGAGAAAGAGGGAGTTAGAGAGAACGAGTGTGATGTAAGAAGTCACGGCCGGTCACACATGCAAGTAATGTTAACCCGGCTAGACGTAGTTCAACCTGGATGATCGAATGAGAACCTGTGCTTTCTACATGGCATGCTCGCTAACATCTGTGTTGACGTAAAAATATCATTACGAATAATTATAATATTTTCTACTGACAAAGTTAATATTTTATTATGTGTTTTCTTCCCACTATTATTGGAAATGCTGGACATTGCTTAAACTGTTTATTTGAACTATTTTAAATTACGTTACATTGTGCGTAGATCGAATTGAACTAAAAATAAGTTATCGCTATAGCAACGACGAATTGAGTTTATCCCACTTCTAGTCGGGATATCGGCTTGTAGGGCGTAAAACAATACAAATTCACATTCTATCCACTTATTCTCCCCTCCTCTGCCGACTCAGCCACCCGCCAACACAGACATTGATCAACCTAGCGTACCTGAGATTTTCCTTCACTTGGCAATGAAAAAGTGAGTCAGGGAGGCAAGAATGCTAGTATCCTACTGCTTTCACCTGCCGTGGTAGTGAAGTTGGTGTTGTTAAGAGGAGAGGTGAAGGCAAGCGAGGAGTGAGGATGGAAGAAGTGTGTGATCCTTCAACTTTTCATAAGTGAATTGAAGAATGAAAGAGCAGAGATGCGATACCAAAGTCTAAAGAGGTAGGAGGGAGAAAATGTGTTTGAAGTGGAAATTTTGTTAAGTTTCTCCATTTACCACTGATTCAGTTAAAGTCTAAATTCATTTATCAGAAATCAACATGAAAGATTCTAGGAGCACAGGTCATATGTAAAGTATTATGCATGGAATATAATTTTTTCTATTGGTCAATATATTAAGAAGAATCGAACTTCCCAAAAGATTCTTTTATAAAAGAGCCATATGCGAAAATCGTATATTCTGAGCTGAAGAAAATAGCGCTTTCTTCAAATGGGATCAACGCATGATGATGGTTACTAAGACTGAAAATATCACATTCTACGCGTCTTAATTAGGTTTACCTCTTATTTAATATAATCAGTTCATCTGCAGGTGCAATAGATGGCCGATCATATAAAAATGTTATTACTATTGCAGGATTGGACAAATTTCGTGCTCTTAAATCTATCATGCAAAAGAGAGGATTGCGTGTCTAACAGTGCTTACCTCTAAATTACCATATGGTCTAATAAATACAATGTAATTATTCCTCTTAATAGGAATGAATTCAGTTTTATGTCCCTTTCAACTGAAGTACCATCTTTCCCTTACCTACTTTTAACTGTTATTTTGAATCACCTATTACTTTTATTACTTTCACTTCTTCACATTCGCTTAGCCTTTGAGCGATTCATCGATTTCCTCTCCCCCAACCCCCTCCCCTCAGCTAACTCCTAGATTTTGAGTTTTACTCTGCCACTTAGTCATTCTTTCCCTTAAAATTATACAAGGATGCCGTCTTCTCTTTGTTCTCTTCTCCAACAAATTTCTCTTACAACCTCTCTATTCCTAAACTTATGAAAATGCTGTTCCTGCAATTTAAACAATACGACGTAACTAGATTTTGTCCTCCATTCTTTGTTATTGAATCCCAAAATCATTTAAATATAAAATTGAAGTTCTTATAATTCATTTATTACGAAACCAAAGTATATATGTTTTCTTGGTGATTTACCGGACAGAAATTCTAGTCAAAAATCCCTAGTACTGTCCCACTAGTGTAAGTGATAGTATACTTTCCTACCTATTCATATAGTATGAGTCTAGTTCACATAACTTTTCAGCATTGCGTCATGCATGATCTATTAAAGTAATATGCGGCTCTTTTGAAGAAATTCCAATGACAGATTATTCATTATTTATTAATGACAGAGCATCACGAATGTTGCAGATATATACTACAATAAATATCCGGTAAGTAACTCAGCTAGAATACGCCGAGAGATCCACATGTCTATGGAACAGTTATATATGCATCCGACTTCTGGTGCTCGATAAAATCTTGGCTGGATGTGGGTAATAAATACTCTGATTTTTTAGTTGCCAATGGGAAAGCATAATAACCGAATGTACATTATTTAGATCATTTAATAAAAGTGATTTAAAAATCGCGTATTGGAGGAATGAGGAAAGAGATGTATCCAATCTAAAAAATGTTAAGGAGCTTTAAATTTCCGTATACACATTGTTTTCTATTTTAAATAGCACAAAAATATTATAAATTGCCCAGAAAACAAAACACCGTCTTGTCTAGCATATGAAGTTCCCGTCATGGACGTTGAATGTCCACGTTATTGCCGTGACAGTTCATAGCATGGCGAGATTAGACGTTCATGGATTGGTCCATTGTTTGTTTACTCCTACTTCGCCAAATGAGACATAGAAATCTGTTAACACAACTTATAAAAAGGTATCAAATTGAGTCAACGCGTAAGAGTTCGTCTTCTTTTCATTGTTTTAATTTTGTCAAAAGATTCCATTACGTACTCTCGATATCATAGTAGTAATTGGATCTTGTTCTAACAATAAGCGGGAAATCAGGGAGAAAGCATCTGCACATTATGAAATACAAAGTGATGAAGTGACAAAGCCGGGGTCTACTCTACGGCTCCTGATAGCATTATTGACTAGTCAGAGTAACAGCAATAAACGAGGTAATCAGGTTGACTACGAGGAATCTGAAGAGAAAATACATAGGAAACTATATTAAGTCAAGTACACAGATTCTGTGATCAGATTAGTATATTCCAAAGATTTGTTTCTTGAGCGAGGGGGATGTAGAAATTCTTAAATAACAACAAGTGAACAGTCGAAAGGTCCTTCAAATAATGCGATGTTTTCAATAAATTTCAAAAAAGTGCAAAGGCTACATCAAAATTCATTAAGATACTGACAGAGAAGATACATCTGCAATCTAGTCAGATCCAGACATCTCAGACAATTCTTTTTCTATCTCTCAGGTTTGGAGCCATCGGCTCGGAATGTCATTAGCTATTTCTTACCATTAAATTACAAAATCCATAAGTACATATCCGAATAACAAATAGGCATGTTTCATAGGTTAGCTAATGATATACTGTACGAGATAATTAGTAATTATCTTCATTTTCAATATTAAATGAAGAATTCTGACTTTCCGAATTCTAAAATGCATAATAAATCCGCATCCCTATTCACCTTTGACTGGCTAACCCACTATATGACACAACACTTTTTTAAACTATAATTTTCTCTAGTTAGCTTAATTATGACGCCCATCAAGTTGATAGAAGAAGCTGATTATTCGAAAGTGAATTTAGAGATAATGTTAAATAAAATTTCAATCATATTGGTATAATTAAACTTTCAAGTTTCTAAAGAAATCATTCAAATAAAGGCACTTGAATACAATTTTAGGAAGAGAATAGGTAAAACGAAGCCTGTGATGTATTTATAGAGGAGAAATCAACCTAATAGAGCATCAATAAAACCCAAGTGGTCAATATTGATAAAGAAGGAATGAAATATGTATCCTCAAAATTGTCGCACGTTTTCAATATAAATAACCGCAAGGAGTGGGAGAGGGCAAATTGAGATATCACAAGCGCTAAAGCTGGTAATAAAGGCAGTAACGAAAATGCGTTTAAGATAGTTTATCTCCTGCACCAGGAACTATTGCGTCTGGAGATGATTTTAGTCCTGCTGAATGATCAGCCTTGAGATGACTCTCACCCACTTGAGAGAGTGCTTTCGTTGGAGTAGGAGGAAGCTGTGGAAGTCTTTGTTCAGCTTTGTGACTCAATTGTGGTTTCTCGCCATCTTTATGACGTCGCAGCCACTCATGACGGAAAGCCTCACGAGGTGTTAATCGTTCTTCAGGCAGCCACCGAAGACACTTTGAAAGGAAATCCAGAAAAAGAGAATCATCACGCCCTTTTAGAGCTGATCTAAGTGTTTTAGAACCCGGAACATCACGAATTCTGCCTCTCTTTGTCTTATGTGGACGAAGATGCACACTATTATTGATGCCAACTTCCATACAATATCGTGGCACACCGTAAGTGGCAGAAAAAAAGTGTTTTAACCTTCGACTTTGTTCAAGCAACTTCTTTGGTGGCATTCCGAGAACTTCTAATATACAAGCCAATTGATCACTCTCATCTTCACCTGGAAATATTGGAGTGCCTATAAATATAAATATATTTTCAACTTAATTTTTAAGAGCTATTTAAATAACCAGCAAAGATAATATACTCTCCCATCTGTAATAACAAGAGATAAACTTCTTACACTCACACTGACAAAAGATTGAGGAACTGGAATGAATTAGAAATGGAACACTTTCTCTCTTAAATAGACTGACTGTATTAATATGCTTTTCCAGATACATTTATTACCATTTTTTCATTGATATACTTCAGTCAATCTACCTGTTACAGACATCCTCAAATGAGAAGAGCATGCAGACGAAGTGCATAAATTTTCCAGAATAAATCTCCACAATGTTAAATACGTGCAGCACACCCAATTTACACTGGGGATTCTCCACCGCCGAAAGAAATTATATAAGATAAACGAATCTATTAGAAAGTTAAATGGTATATCTCTGTGTATGCGAATATAATGTATACACTTCGGAGTCAGAGCGCACTTCTCCATTGGTCATTGAATAATGACTTTCTGGTCTTCGTGATTGGAAATGAGATCCTGTCATTACTCCGCCACTGACTCAACAATTAGCAAATTATCTCCAATTTAAATAGCACTTCTGTTTACTCTACTTAACCAATTTTATATGATTCATTTGTGACTGCGGCGTTACCTCAATAATATTTAAACAGCGTCATCGATATTCTACAAATTACTAAACAATATACGAAAACTAGTATATTCTAAAATGGCAGTGCAAATCAAATTGGGTCTATTTCTGAACTTATAAACGTAAGCTCTACTGGAAGACAAAAATGCCGACTACTCATACAATTTTGGATCGAATCAATTGGAGGATCCTCGTCAATATGAAAAAATGCATACACGTAAAGTTCTTTAAAAAGGGGATCAGCATACCAGTAAGTAACTCAGCCAGAATGCACCCAAAGCTCCACATGTCTATGGAAGCATTATACTTGCATCCGAGAATAACTTCAGGTGCTCGATAAAATCTGGACTGAATGTAGGTATAAATGCTCTGATCCTCAAAACAGCTGGACCCAAAGTCGATCACCTTGATATTGCTTCGTCCTTGCTGCTTGAGCAGAATGTTTTCCGGTTTGAGATCACAATGAATGATATTATTTCGATGTAACATGTCAAGACAAACTAGAATGGAGTGTGCGAATTTTCGGACCAGGGAGAGAGAAAATCCCCTGAAATCATTCCTCTTAATAAGTTCGTAGAGGTTAATATTAAGCAGCTCAAAAGTCATACAAACATGTTCGCGGAAGGTAAAATGTTCTAACATGTGAACAACATTACGATTGTTAGCTGGATCCTTATCCCGAAGTAATTTTAATATGCGAATTTCTTCTTCTGCCTGTTTGGTGAAGCGATGCTCATTTCGTACCATTTTTAATGCCACGAAAGTGTTGGTTTTGTGGTCAAACGCTTTCACTACTTGACCAAAACTACCCTTTCCAAGGATTTTGAGTACTTCATAGCGATAGGCAATGTGATCATGTAAGGTGTGAATGTAAGAACCACTCTCATCATCGAAATCGGAATTCGAGGATGATATCAGCTTGTTATTGGAAGCTCGGCCAATAAAGTAAATTTTCGGGTAATTGAGAATTTCCGTTAACTCGTGGGGCGAAAGTTTAGTCTTGTAAAGACGAATAGCTTTTTGGGGTGAAATACCCTCCGGTAGATAGCATTCCGAATTTGGAACAGGAGTACCACTGACTTGAAGATTACAAAGAGACTGATATGAGATGTGCTCTATTCTATCGATATAGGTTAACTCATTCTCAGCCAACCTCCACGAACTATTTATACGCTTATGAATTGAAGTCCCTTCGGTTGGTCTAAGTCTTTGTTTTGCAGGAAATGGAATAGAAGAATATTGTTTCTGACCGACTAACTGGACAGCAGGACGACCTATTGTACTGATAGACGTTCCGCTTCTTTCATTTTTAACAGTTGAGATATTAATAGAAGGCCTGTGCTCTTTATCAGATTTCATAAAATTATATGAAGATTTCGACGAAGTGAAAGACGGAGTGGAATAGGGGGTCGAAATTTGTTTTCCACCAACTTTAATGGTCCCTATCGACATTATTGGGACTGAAATATGAAGTGCAGTTATTCAAAATATACAAAAATAATACTATCATATGAATGAAATTTTATTTGCAACTTAAAATTAGTTGAATAAAAGAGCCTTGGAAACTATTCATTTAATTCAATAATGGATAGTCGATGGGAACTTGCTTATCCAATTATTAAAACTTGGCCTTTCTAAGACATAATACTAAGATTAATATAATGCAATTTAACATTCTGGAACTTAACTGTTTATTTTTACAGACACAAGGGAGGCGAAAATAAATAAAAATAAAATAACAATAATTTATTTGCATAAATGAGCAATTTACTAAAATAATTTGAGCGCCTCGCGAGATAGCAACACGAGAATTTTTTGAAGGTCAAATGTGGATCGAATTAAAAAGATTTTGTAAAAATAATTTTCTCTTAAAATATATTGTATTTAAGCAGCTGATTAACTAGAGAATAGCATAATTTTCGGTAAGCAATTAATTTAAATATAATTAAACTGTCCTGAATAATTAATATTGAATCATATATTTAGAGAATTGATAGCCAAATCCAATGAAAATAAAGATAGACACAAGTGCATTTTCAACTGATAAAAACAGTCAAAAATATATCTACTAATAATTTCCTTATTTTCTAAATGCATATTTGCTATAATATCTCCTATTGGGCTATGTGTCATAACATTATCAGCCGTCAAAATAGCCAGAACTCATTAATAACCTGTAATTGCCTTAGCAGAAGGCCTTATTCGGTATATGCGCAAGGCAACTACCTTGCAATCTGACGTTTTTTTAACGGAAAATACAAATCTCATGATTACAAACAATGATTTTTTAACTTAATTTATCCCTTGTAAAATCTCTTCGTTTTTATCCAACGACTCCTAGCAGAGGCTGTTTATACATACGTTTGAGCATTGGATCCACCTTGAATCTTTTTTGAGGTGTTCTAAAATGTGTTGAGTAACGGTCTGGTTGACGATTGTGTTGGGTCTCTGGAGTTCCGGAATTCCGCGAAGAGGGGGGGAGCGTAGTATTTAATCCGATAGATCTCTCTTGGTTTCGTTTTCGGCTCGGAATATACGGTCGCAATATTGCGCCCAGATTTGGACAACACCACCGCATAGTTAATAAATTGCTCATCCAGACCATTGCATTTTGATGAAGGATGAAAATGAGAGATTTTGCGATCATGATAAAAGTCCTCAAATCGACTAGAAGAGATCCGTGTACTAATTTCGGGCACACTAACTTTTGGTATGCCATTATTGGAAAATACCTGGCGGAATCCGTTAATGACAGTACTGGTTGTGGCAGACGTAATGGGAATAAATCTAAGGCCGCTTTGAATAGGAAAGTGAAGCGGGTTTACCAAGACCGATTTCCTGCAGTTATCTGCATTTATCATTCAGAAGTGCCGACCGCTTAGGGGAGGGAGGAAATGAACTTTAGTTTAGCTCAAATGCTGTCGGACTGACTGAGACATTTTGAGAACTTGATCATGGGGGCCGATTTACAAGTTCTGGAGAAGGAAAAATACACCAACCTACCTTATGTCCCTTTATAAGCCCTATTTGATTCGTCTGGTGATCGAGCATACAAAATTTCGAGATTGCTTGTTGCTCAGAAAAAAGTAATGATGAATCGACTTCAGGCATGGAAGATTTCTTGGTGCATATGAGATTTGATACTTTTACGCTACCTCTGACTGATGGGTGTAATTTCCTGTCATCATTAACGCCTCAGCAGGAGTTGGAGCAGAAACACCATAGAAGATAATGGTACAACAGAAGATAGAGGACAATTTTTCGTAAAAAATAAGGACCACTGATGGGGACATCAGGAGAACAGTTAGTCTAAATTTTTACAGAAATAATCTTTACTTCTGCAGATAAGTCTTAAACATTTTGTAAAGGAGTAAGCAACCAACTATGTGCTTGTCACTTAATACAAATTAACCACCATCATGGCTTAAAAGTCAGAACCCAATAATAATGTGTCATCGTCTTCATGGTAAGCGTCACTCCGAATTTAGGCAAAGCAACAATCCTGCAATTTGGCACATTTTAACAAAAATGGAAATTTTTTAAATAACTAACAATACATTCCCTGATGAAGAATATTCATTTTACCCGGAAACTTCAGATTAATAAACGAAATTTATTTAAGCTACTGCAAATCTCTTTAGTGCTCTGGTACTTCGTATGTAATATTCAGAAAGTAAGAATCCATCGTCTCTCAGACCTTCCACTTCCCATATTCTAGACCCTTTAATATTGCGATATTTAACGTACCTATAACAAAGCCTCATACAAAATTAAAACACCTATTCAGAAGTAGTTTAAGCTAGACCCACCAACCTCCATACGAAAAATAACAACGGATTTGCTTAACACGTTATTAACTATTGCGGAACTAAATTAGCAGAAACACGGAAAGATATACCAATAAAAGACAAACAGATTTGCGAAAATAAGGTACATAAAGATACAGGTCACAGTGAAATTGATCAAATGCATTTTCAAATTTCCGGGTAGAAATAAGCAAGGAGAGAAAAAGACGTAGAGATATTAATATCATTATCCAATTAAACATTTATATTCACATATCATTGCATATTTTCTTCTCCCGGGTGTGATGATTGATCTAAAATTGTGAAAAAATCGAACTCGTAAAACCAAGGCGCTAATAAAAAATAAAAAAATTAGCGCGAAGGGACCAACATACCATCAGGAATGTGACCAGGATATGGGGACTGTGGAGTGACAGTGTAGGTAGTCTGGGCTGTTGCATAGGGAGACGGTCCTTGCTGCTGAAGTAAAGTTGTTTGCTCATAGATAGAGTGATTGGCAGTTTGAGCAGGGGAAGGGTAACCAGGTACAGGCTGTGAAACTCTTGAATATGAAGGCGGCAAGTAGCCCATATTGTAGTGCTGCGATGGTTGGCTCTCAGAAATGAGATATTGTGCAGGGCAATCTGAATGATTGCTCACAGAGACCGCAGCCTCAATGGGAGATTGACGACGCTGGGGTGCCGGAAAGAACTGGGACGTTTGCTTCGTCTGAGCATGTAACTCCATCTGTTGAGACGGGGACTGATGGTATCGATATTCGGATTCGTACTGTGGTGCTTGACCTAGGGAAAGAAAGTAGGCATATTGGGCATAAAGGCACACATTCTCCGACAGAATTTAACTACTCGATATATAAAATGTTGGCTTGATAAATGCTGTCTCACGTGTGATGAAAATGTGAAGTTTATTTTTTTCTTGCAAAAACTAACATACATGAATATCTATCTAATGCACGTGAATGGAATTGTTACACGTAAGAAAATAATATTTTTTCCCAAAATAAATCTTGTATGTAAGATTCTTTGCTTACCACCTTTTAATTCCCTTCAATTCGAACGAATTTATTTACATTACGGTTGTAAATGGAGCATAATATAGATCGACCTATAAATACGCAAACGTGTGTTTTATTTCGATATAGTGGTTTGGGTTGTTTTGTATTGTGCTGTTGTCGAGTAGTATTTGTAACTAGTGAAATGTCTTAGGGGATCTAAGATTCGGTTACGGTATCCCACAGAGAAGAGCAAATTGCAACACTAATGGACATGGTAAATATAATAGCAAATACATTTATCAACTGGTTAGTCGGTAACAGGAAGCATAACACAATTTTTCAGCCTTGGTTAACAATTAAAATAGTTTGAAAACGCAAAGCCCTACACGTTTTGACGTCTGGAATGTTAAGACTCATAAGGACGCATAGACACAACTTGGAATTTCATGAGTACTGTTGTATATTCGACAGTTTGCGTTAGTCATACGCATCAAGTCCTAATCCTATCCACGAAGTTTTCGTTAATTAATTAGGGATTCCCCTTCGATACTAAAGTTAGATATAATCTAAACAAAACAAACAAATGAAACTCACCTCCCATGGAAGGTATCTGTTCTTGACCTTGTTGAGACATTCTCTGTTGAGAATAAGCCACGGATTGTGGAGGTGCAACCATTTCTCCACTACTGCCACCAGTGTCTGCAGATTGTATTTGCTGTTGAGGAATGAATCGGGGCCTTTCCTTCACAGCCCCAGTTCCCACTCGACTGAAGATAACAGGAGGCTCAAAACCCGCCTCTTCCACACTGGTTGTAGTACATGGCGTCGGTGTTTTCGCATGGTAAGGACTTCGCTGTAAGAGAGAGATGCGATAACATTCAAATACATTATCACAACCTGATATTAGCGTCTCGATTATATATCTTCTTAGTAGGCAGCTGTAAGTCCCATTTTATATATAAATGAAACCCGTACATAAGAATTTGAGAAAACTAGCATTTTGGTGTTACCTTTGAGTTAATTCAACTTACGCCTGTCCTACCGGAATTCAAGACTTAAAAATTGCGCTCCAATCGGTACAGTGAATATCTGCTCAGTGTAGAGATCAACAAATAAGCCTACTATCAATGGGCAAAAGTGATCGAGGTGACCAAACGCATAAACTAACGTTGGTCAAATTAGAAGTTGCCCATTATCTCCAAAGTTTCGAGCATGCTTTTCCACTGTCCAATATGGATATCAGAAAAGATTTTTAAATAGCTGCACAGCTAGGGAGATGTGTGAAGTGTAACTATTAAATACGTTATCTTATTAACTTCAGTTTTAACGAGATCGCGAAAAAGGGATAAGACATGTCACTATAACTTGATCAATCATGTTAAATGAACTTGGTCAAAATGGGGTAACAGAATAGGAATTTCTCACCAGGGTTTTTAGAATGCCTCCCCTCCCTGAAAAAAAATTATTTGAACAGATGGGGGAATTAACTTATTACTTTAAGGCGACACTACCCAATCTTACGAACTTGTGCAGCTGTAAGAGTAGGCTCTTGATGTAGTTAAATACATCAAATAACGAGAATGCAAAAGAATGCGCACGTTCATTCATACAAAAATGGTATCTAGTGAAACAATTATCAACTTAAGCTACATCCGAAAATAAGGCAAAAAAATCCCGAGCTATAAACGTTTTAATGACAATCACTGATGGATAAGAAACTTTACTTTTCTGTATCGAAATCTCTTAATTTCACTCATCACTCCAATAGTGTGATAGCTATGCATCATCATCTTAGTAATACCCTCACTCTATTTGATTTGTAAATCATAGCTATAGGACATACATGAGGAGAGTCAAGGGCGACAGCAGTAGCAGAAGTACTTGTCTGATACGGAGGTGGTGGTGGAGGCGCAGTTTCAGGGTGTGTATGGTGATGCGGATGCTGGTGATGGCCCACGCCGACCGAAGTTGCGGGTAAAACAGGTGGTGAACAGAGAGAGGGTTGAACACCACCACCACCTGGAACACCACTGCCAGGAGAGGCAACAACAGACGGGGAGGAACCACTGGAACACCGCGTAGTTTGTTGTTGTTGTTGCATGATAAAATTGGACTCAAATGACGGTGAGGGTGTGTGTGCAAATCCTAGCTGCTGCTGTGATGGTGAGCCAGGGTAAAAGGAGCCAGGAGCTGGAGGTCGCATGTGTCGTTGCGGTGGTGCTGCCGGATAAGGGTAATTTGAACCCGGATGCGAATACATCTGTTGTTGTTGCTGTGGATGCTGATACATGCGCTGAAATAAAGGAATACAAAGTTAGATTAAAATCATTTAATGGGCAATGCAAACCAAGAAACATTCTCTTCTAAAAGATCAAACTTCCATATATACATTCAGCACACGTGTCTATACTCCACTTATCCAGCTGACCTCAATTCGACCCTTTTCGCACCCAGAAAATCAAGTCAGATTCAAAATAATTCTGATAAAGACCCAGCCTGTTATTTGTCATAGGAAAAAAATTATGAAAGTATTTTTAAGTATTTTCTCATGATGTAAGATGAGTTCACTCTTTTCAGACATGACACACCTGTGTCGGTTGCTGTTGACTTTGTTGGGGCACAGTCGGCTGCGATGGATTTGATGACATGCTCATCTTCATAGCGAGTATTTCTCGCAGTCTTTGTCGTTCTCTGTCACCGGGAGACGGGCCAGTAGGTTGAGTTGGTGATTGCAAGGAAGTGGAGGACTGGGACAGTTGAGATGGAGAATTCATGTGACCGCTCTGATGAATAGACGGACCGTGAACACCACCGCCATAATGCTGCGGCATTGGTGTTGATGCCTACATAGAACAACAAAGGTTAAAGAAGTCAATCAAGAGCCATTACAACAAGGAAAGATAATCTATTTAGTCCAAGAGCAGTCTACATAATCTACTCAAAAGATGAAAGAATGAGTTAAGCACTAATAATTTGCAAGTGGTTAAAAGGATAGTGATCTCCAGAAAATTATTCCATAGAACAAAAGAGCATCCTAGAGTCTTCGATTAAAGAGACCTAACGTATGATTTCACTATTTGACAATATTAGTCGGTCGTTTACTGAACGCTCACTGGATATCGACACCATTACCTCTGGTTTTGCACTTGTTAACTGCAACACCACATGCACGAATACATGAATTACTCAACGAATCAGCGTGACTTTAAGAACACAGCTTTGGTAACAAAAGTGATTTAATTTACTTCAGTTTAAATTCGAAGCATAGTTAATAACTACAAAATTTGAACAGTGATAAAGAAGAAATGTGCTTATTAAGACCTTAAGACAGAGATAGAAGTAGTTTTTACCATTCTCCACGTGAATTATGGGAAAAATGAGGAACACCTACCTGTTGCACCATTGAACCAGTTGCATAACGAGTCTGCTGCGGCTGCTGTATATAATGCTGTTGTTGTTGTTGCTGCTGCTGCTGATAGTGATGTTGATGCAACATCTCTTGCTGCTGCCTCTGCTGCTGTTGCTGGTACATAAGTTGTTGCTGTTGTTGGGCAGGAGAAAGGGGAGAGGCATGACCACCACCAACAATACCTGACGACCAACGAACATGTTGCTGCTGCTGTTGTTGTGAAGACGACGGTAGTGGAGGTGGCATTGGTGAATTCACACTACCAACAGTAGGCCATGCTGGTGGTGGTGGCGGAAGAGGTGGAGGCAAATAGGCTCCCTGTTGCTGTTGAGGTGTTGAAGGTAGACGACTCATCTTCATAAAAGAAAAAGACATTATTTACACTTTCAAAATGTATACCAAAGCATCCCCTCAACATAAACACTCTTAAAGATCACCGAATAAGAGCACAGAAACCTTACAGACACACCAAGAAAAACAATTGCACCATTCCCAAAAAATAGCCACATAAGTATTACCACGGATTGATCGGGTGTGCCTACAGCAGCGTAAGGTTGTTGTTGGAATGGAGTGGCAGGGGAAACAGGTTCAGTGGAATGTGAAGAGGCTGGAGGCAGAGAAGTGGGCCCGCCACGTCGCTGTGAACCCCCTGCCGAACCGCCGAGAATAGAGCTGCTAGGCGAGAGAGAAGGAGAGGGCTGTGAAGCCGACACGGAGGGTGGATCACGCTGCTGAGGCTGGAAGTGTGAAGTACCGTGTGGTTGCTGCTGCTCAGGCTGCTCCTCTGCGGAAACAGGAGATTGCCGCTGTGAAGCAACTGGCGCTTCCACGACAATTGCACTACTTCCGCCTTCTCCCTCTTGTGTCTAGCATGAAAATATATGTACAGAGTAATTTATTAAGCCTAGTTTTACAGAAAAATAAAAGCAAATTCGGCTACAGGTCTATATAAAAATTGGTGTTTTTGTGGTAGCTGAATGTTTGGTTCTATCAGATGTCCATTACTTGCACAATGTAGTCTTTTTCATAATATGCCGATGATTATTCGGTCTTCCACTGGCATATTCATTGTATCTTATCTTTTCTTTCTTGCGTTTTAAAATTTTCTTTCAATTGTAAGCAAAAGAGCACATTGATGGTGAAGAAATTGAAGTAGGCTAAGCTAACATTCTCTCCGGGCAGAACGGAAACACCAGCACTCAGTGGCTGGCGATAAGCTTGAACTTCAGGAATACTCAACCACACGGTCCCGCGCTGCGGGAGGAGTTAATGTCCACTGTGGCATGATGGCTGCTTCCTGTCACTCTTGAAGTCTTTTACGTTCCCTGGTTTATCTGCTATCTTTAATAAATTCAACCAATTTAAGCATCTTGCTAGCAGCTGGACAACAAAGAACACCACCACAAGTAATAAAAGAAACGTACAATTCCTAATGTATGCTGATCTGTCTCCACAGGATTTGAAAATGCAGAGGAATCTGCAACTCTGGGTTGCATTGGAGATTGAACACTGAGCTGTGAAGAGGGCGAAATATGCTGCTGCTGCATCATTTGATGAGGTGGCCGCTGAGGTTGCAGGAAGGGTGGTTGATGACGAGCAGCCACAGGTGATGGTGCGTAGTTGGGTAAAATCGGTGTCGTGTTACCACCGGAACTGCGACCACCAACAGGTGCTCCAGGTGGCATTCCTGCGGATGGAGGCTGTTGTGAATAGGGAACGTGGGGAGAAAGAGATGTGCCAACTCCGCTACCAGCTGCCTGCATCATCAAATGCTGAGAGTGCATGCTTGCGCCAGAATCCCGTGGCGAGGTGTTTGCTGCTCGAGATTGCGTCTTATTAGCACGGGCTTGAGTCTATGCAATGTTAGAGAAAATAATCTTGAAAACTGCAAACCAAGGGCATTCCTTTTTTCTATTGTACCTACTAAAGTAGGCTCTTTTTCGTCTCTTTTCGACTTCCTATTTGAATTTGCTCTCCCTTTTAGTAACCGAATACTGAAAGCATTGCAAGTAATCGAACGAAACAGAACAGTGACGGTGTGCTTTACTAGGGGTTTCTTTAATTTATAATTAACAAGTCCATCACGTCTAACCGAATCAAGACGGCATTACAACACTATCTACTTTAAAACACAAAGTATGATTTATAGTTATCTGACCAAGAGTTATCTAGTCAATCAACCTATCTTCTGCATCATAATACTGTACATTCCCAGCTCAGAGCTTTTACTCGTTATTTCTATGCTGGTAAATTAACCTTTGATCCTTTACTCAACCACTGATCAAAGAGAGGTTGTCGCTCCTTCTTTGGAAAAAAACCCTTTTTCAAATGGTGACCAAAATCTCATGGTACTAGAAAGCCGTCCAAAGAAAAACTTACGACAAATTGAGAGCGCCTATCAGAAGGGAGGCGACGCCACAATTTTTGTATTTCGCGAAACCTAGTACGCGAGTCGGGATATTGTGCCTTGAGGGTGGGATGCATAATATTGGCATAGAGCACTGGCGCGATTGAAGATCTTTCACCAAGCCGTTCCTCATCTCCCCACTTTTCACTGTTGAGACGTCGTGAAACGAAATTAGCGCCACTAGCACCTGAAATCGCTGGACCACCTTCAAAGCCTGGCGGTAAGGGAGTCTGGGGTTGAGTTTGGAGAACTGGAGGTACAAGAACATCTCCGGGAATTTGCTGTTGACTGCCGCCAGGAACACCCAAAGGCATCTCCATTGTACGTCGAGGACTTAGATCTACAACAATGATAGCAACAAAAATGAGATATCAATACCTCTTTCTTAACAGAAGTAGAATATCAGATCTATTATTTACAATAGCACTATTATACGTTCTGCCATCCGATTCTTTCAAACAACTACACTTATCATCTTCATCGAATATACTGGTACGCATGCTTCAGCTAGGAGGTGAAATACTCAATAGTAAAAGTGCAAATATAAATATTACTTCTTAAAAACCGATCGTCTGTGCAATTTCCAACCAAACAGGTATCGAAATTAAGCTTCAATTTCAAACTAAGGGGGCTTTAAAGACAGAGATTAAGTACATGAACTCAAAATCGATAACCTTAAATGTGGTACTCCAACGAATATGCATAGCTCAGTCCAAATCTTTCCTACTAAATACGCTTGATCAAATTCAAAAATACCATTAACTTAATAAATGCATGTTGAGAGACAATAGGTAGTAAAAGGCTTACCTCGGCGAAGCATGGTTTTCAGTTGCTGATTTGAGAGCAACCCACCTTCAGGAGCTGGTACAACAGATGGAGGCATCTGTTGAGCGGTCTCATAGGATGGATAAGGTGATTGACGCGATCCGCCACTGGATGATGGGACTGCAGGCATGAGATTTGGACTCATTCCTCGATAACCACCAGTAAATCTCTGTTGTTGCTGCTGACCGGGGGATAGATATGTCATTTGAGATTGATATTGAGTTGGAGGGGGATATCGTTGGGATAATTGTGGTTGAGCCTGCGGTCTCCAACCAACAGGGGATTGCGTCTGGGATGGTTGTCTTGACGATGATCCCGGATAAGGTGGTGGTGGAGGTGCACTTTCAGGTGGAGAGTAACCCAGTTGTTGCTGCTGGTGGGGAACGTAGAATTGCTGTGGCCGTTGTTGCGGCATCATGGGAGCAGAAGGACGTGGAGTAGAAGGAGGAGGGAATTGCTGAGTTCTTGCAGAATAAGCTGTTTGAGGCTCGCTCTGAATAGCCGAGAATGGAGACTGTGCAGAAACCTGTGACTGTGGTTTTGGCGGTGGAGAAGCAACATCAGAAGGAAGACCACTGCTTCCTCCCCCCCCGCCCCCGCCCGAGTTCTCAAATTCAATCAATTGAGATTCAATATCAAGAGCACTCAATTCAGGTAACATCTGAGAATCCACTTGTGATTGCTGACTTGGAGTAGCAGGGGTCGTTTCTTGATTAGGTTCTTGAGAACCTGATGGGGATATTCGTTGACCTTCATCTGAGAACAAGGGCCGACTCTGCTGCTGATACATCACATCTTGTGTCATCTGGGTCTGTAAGAGAAATAACTTAAAAGCGAGTGCAATGAAGACAAATGAGAAATCTTCAAATAGAAAACAAACCCTAGAAGCCAGATCTGGTGTCCGCTTCGGGTCCACAAAAGTTTGAGGTTGCTGCTGCTGTTGTGAAGAAGAGGGATCAGCGAAGACATTCATCGGGATACCACCAGAAAGACGTTGATTCAATGCTGGTGAATCTGTTAGAGTAGCAGAGGTTACTGGAAGTGGACGTGCAGTCGTCTCGGAGGTGGAGGGGAAACTGTTGGCCAGTGTCAAGAAATCGTCCACAAACATTTCATTTACGTCATCTAGACTCGATTCAGCTTGGCGTGAAGGAGCTTGCAATTTCGCCTTCAAAGTTTGCGACTGAATGACGCGTGATTTGGTATCGGTACTTATGCCAGTAGAAGTAGAGGGAGTATTGAATATTTCATCAACATCTTCTCTGGTCTCCTCCTCAAAGCTATCAATAGTTCCATCATCTTCAACACATTCTTCATCATCCAGAAGGTCTTCCAGCAAATCATCTACACTTGATGTAGCGACTCCGGCGACAGCACTAGCTGCAAATGGAGATTCACCAGGCCAAAGACTCGTTCGAATATTAGGCCCGCAAGCAGGAGTAGGTGAAGTCAAACTGCTTCTTGGACTCGGAATTTTAGATGATTGGGAAGATCGATTCCATGGATTTTCCTAAAATGATCAAAAACGATTTAGAAATGAATCTTAATACTGAAAATCGGGGTCACTCGTACAGGCTCAAGATGTACAAGGAGCTCATACAAAATTATCCTTGCAAAACTTAAAGCTTCAGTAAAATGTTATAAGGAAATCAATCAACTCAACAACTATTTTGAGTTATTGGAAGACAAAATGGGACGGCTACCCATGTAAGTGACTTAAATGATTAATATGCTCCAGAAAAGCCATGAAACACTGAAAGGGTTATTTAATGATAAGCAACCAGGCACGAGTAGTAATTATGAAGAAAGCAGGCACAAATTCACGGATGGGATTAATCAAGTATAGTTTAGAAAGTTCGCATTTTGTGCGTTTAGCTCTTATAATTGAATAGTTGTTAAAACGCCGTATTTCAAATCACCATTCCCAGTTTATTTTTGATTGGAATGAAAATTTAACATTACGTAATCATTACTGCGAAAACCTCGATGATTTATCCCTACCGATGGCTTACCATTTTTCTGAAACCTCCAGCTTCCCCGAGCGGATATTGTTCAGTTATAGAGAGGGATCGATTAGGGACTGGTGGTCCAGGTGCAGAAGATGTGGTAGAAGGCTTTCTTCTGCGTTTCTTGCCAGCAATTGAGCCAGCACCGTTTGCTGCGCTTGCAGTACCAGGTTCATTGGATGCTGAAGCAAGCAGTTTCTCACTGAAGAACGCTTTCATTAAATAATCGGGGTACATTTCCTCCAGATCGGACTTCTTTTTATTTGGGCGACGTTTCTTACCCATAGGGGGAATCACTGCATCTCCTGCTGCAGCTAATTGTGACTTCTTATTCTGAATAATAAATATTATGGGAGATTATTAAAGAATCTAAAATGGATAATATAAATGGGTCTTTGAATATAATCTATGCCAACGAGAACCCTTTTAAAAATTGACCAATGTGATGTCTACGGCTGCTAATTTAACGAATTCTCAACTCAGCTAATTCGTACTACATACCATAAATAAAGAGAAGGCAGTCTGCAGCTAAATATTTCATGAGTTCAAATGATTTGCGAACAGGTGATAACTATACCCCTAGTACACGAGTCGGTATTTCGTTATATGGTCCAAATCGTTAATAGCTAACCTGATGAATACGGGGAATCTTTGCACGAAAACCTCCCAAACCAAGGTTGCAATGTCGTCGAGGAAGAGTGCCAGGTTTAACGCCAATTTTTTTGCAAACGCCAGGAGCCTAAATGGGAACGCAAAGAAACAATAAAGGAAAAATGTGAAGATGAAGGATCGAAAGGTTAAGAAAGTACACGTACATTTGCGAGGGAGGTGGATGGTCCAGGTCCGAGTGCGGAAGAAGGATGTTCGGAGTTAAGGACGGAGCTTGCAGCAGCACCACTTGTAGTAGCTGTTGAACTTGAATCTCCCGTAGCCCCGCCACCATGAACAGTATCTTCCTCTGACATGACACTTCGAGGTGATTTCGCCATTTCCCCGTTGACCACAGATGTAAATTCTGAATCGCCATCTACACCAGAATGCTGACTAACGTCTTCATCCACCTAAAGTTGAAAGAGTATTAAGCAATACATTTCGCTTAAAATTGAGAAAAATGTTTGTAGATTACCATAATCTCATATACTTCTGATCACTGGATAGTGAAATTGACAATACACTTACCGGTGTGTAAACAGAAGGCGGACCAGTGTCCAGAACTGAATGAGCATCCGGTGTAGCTATTGAAGAAGCATGGTTCTTTTGTCGTGAGGCAGTAGGTGGGCGCTTTGGTGGATTCTTAATCATCGCGTTGCGGATTGTATTCAATCCATTCAAAGTTAATACAACTCCATGCATGTAGAAGAGCCTAAAGGAAAACTCAAGATAAAAGTCAACTTTGAAAAGTTTAAAAGGCGAGTAGATTTCAAAAAAGATACTAACGTTGGATCAGAAGGATCCTGCTCATCGTCAGATCGTGCAGCTAGGGAGCCAGCAGAATTTATTCCAACAGTCTTATCGCCAAGGCAACCATCAACAGTCTCTGACCGCCAAGTGGCAGGAAAGGGCACTCCAAGACCATGAGCCTTGCGAAACTCCAATAACTGCTGATGATTAGGCCCATATTTCGACCCACGTTCCCGACAAAGAACGCAGGCATATCTACTGTCATCAACTACGAAATCAGCCTCATCATCAGTGCGAATTTGATCACAACCACCGTGTAATGTGCGGTCGCATTCGGAACATTTGACAAGAAGTTCCATATCATGATATGGTTGTGTGCACACTGGACACTTGTCAAGGGATGCACAAGGACCACAGAGAGTATAGCTTTCACACCATCGACAGTTCTTACCAGGCGTTTTTCTCTCACAACGATGACAATATACACAATTGTTACATTTCCAAGATCCCTACAAGGAAAAAAGAAGTTTAATTAATGAGGAGAATATTGTAGAAAGACGAAGATGACCTAGACCACTGAACAAACTAAACATGGAGACATATAGGGGGGAAGGCACACGGAAACGAAGGGTATCTCTGGAGTACACACGAAGAGGAACTAGTAGCAAGCGACGCGATTCAGCAGTATGCTGCACGTCTACATCTAAGGGTGGCCTACACATTTAACTCTACCTCCGCAATCATATTACGTCTTCGTTTACGCTGAGTAGATGAGCGTGCGCTGGCGTTGTTGCCTACCTTTGGCACATCTGCAAGAGGTGGGTCAAGGCAGAAAATATGGTAGCTTATGTCACAGTCATCACAAAGAATCAATTTGTCCTCATCATTGGCTTGACCGCAAATTTCGCAGATTGTGCAATCCAGACAACGCCAACCCTTTTCTCGAATAGTTCGGCCCACGCCTTTCAAATCACCACAGTAGCTGTGATACGTCTGACCACATTGGGCGCAAGGAATCAGCGGACTTGTGTCCAAACCGAAGGAACCACACGCGATGCATATATCCTGCTCCAAGGAAAATCGATCATCTTTCCGGGCTATTATCACAGTGGTTGGATGATCATCTTTCTCGTTATTTCCCCCGGACTCGTTCTAAAAAGTGAAGTAGAAAGAGTAAATTAAATAGAAAAAAGGCAAATACCTCAGTAGCCATTAAGAAATAAACACCGAAAAAAATTAGACTGTGTGCGCGCGAGTATATATATCAGGCTCAACACTCGTGCAAGGCTGTAGTATCTTGCTGCAATGCTATAGACCCCCCTTCTGCAAATGAGTGCGGACCAATTAAAAAAACGTGAAAATCGATTACTCATGATGAAGGTCACTCACCTATAGGTGAAGCACCAGCAGCAAAAGCAAAGTCGAAGAAGAGCATTTTGTACTACTCAATTACCATAACAATTTAAGTTCCCCATGCTGATAAGAACGCAACAAACTAAAATTAGCTCTGCGAGCAGTGGGAAATGGTAAACCACAATACGAAATATATAATTAACGGAGAGATGGTTGAAATTATATGACGTTTTGTCGAACCAGCATGAGCGTTACTTCAGTGATCATAAGAATCAATATCTAGGATAAATGACAAGGTCAGAAATTCAACTCTTTTTCGAATGTGGACAAAAATAAATGATAAGTAAAGTTACTTTTAGTTAAATTAAACAGAATCTAAAGGTAATGTATTAGACCACCACAAACTGTCAAAAAGGGTAAATAATGGCGCTGGTAGAGAAACAAAATGGCTAACAAATAGATTCAGAGACTATAAGAAGTTAGCTTTCAACCACATAGACCTGTAAATTAGTAATCATAAGAAGAAAAGACAAGATCGTCTCAATTGTTCTCAAACAGAAACCTGGAGAACTATGGACTAAAGAGAGTTTAATTAGTGAAATTGATAAAAATTGTTAGAAGAGGAAAAAAACTGAGGTTGAAGATGACCCATTTTATAGACCATTCGTCATAAGAAATTTTCCAGCTTAAAGTACCGGTAACAAAATAAATACCCATTTGACTATAGTGAGAAATGCGCCTAAGATATAATGATCTAAGCCAATTGTAAGCTGCTCTAAAATAAAAGTATGATGGAAGGGTTTTAATAAAATGGGATCAAACTTGAACGAATAAATATTAACGTTAATTAAATTAAACAAAATAAATAAACAGCCGAGCTTTTATAACAAACAAAAAACAAAAAACGAAGTCATTTACTCGAACTGCCCAACAGGACCGGTCGTCGACATGACGAACAAGACGCATCTAAATTACGCGCAAGCGAACAACGGAGTGATTTTTAAGCAAAGGTATTTTGTAAAAAGAAAACGATAGGAAAAACGAGTAAAAACCATAAATAGATACATTTTGAATTTCCGAGAGGACACTCCTCTCGAAATTACTTGGTCGACCGCGCTTTTTAGAGCTACGTTTCAAATTCAATGACCCATCACTGTGTGCTCCAATTGGGTAGATAGTGGACCGAACATCCCGAACCGAAAAAGGTAAGGGTTGCGTTGGAGCTATTTCTACAACCTCCTGAAAGAATATCAATATTTAACGTACATAGAGTAAGGTAGACAAGTAGATGCTTGATAAATCCGATAAAGGATCAGAAAAAAAGCTTACAATTCCAGCTTTGCGACTCTTAGATCGTCGAGAACGAGTCCCACTGAAACTAGCAGAGCTTGACACTGAACCACAAACTGAACGTTTACCAGCAGCATTCTTCGCGGAATGCGGTGGCTTTACAGGTGGTACTGGATACAAATTTGAGACAGCCGAACCAGAAATCTAGACAAAAAGCAAAATTTACTAACATTAATGGGACATTAGAAGGTATGTTAGCCCGATTTACGCACCTTAGGTTTGAGAGAATTTGAACCTTCAGTTTTCAGACGCTTTCTAGTCAGTTCTCCCATGCCGATAGAAACAGATTTGGACTTTGTAAGACTGCCTACTGGTCGACCCACAGACTTATGGGAACGTGTGCTTCCTCCAGATACTCCCATCTTTTCCCCACGAGGTGATTTCGGAGAAACAGAAGTCAAATAAACTGTTACTGCACCCGTCTGCTTGTCGGCATCCAGTGATTCAGTAGAAATCCGATTTGACAAGACGGTGGACGTGGAAATCGATTGTTGTGGGATGATTGTGACACTGCTAGAAGTAGCATTGTTGGGTTGAGGATCATCTGCTAGTGAAGGGCTAGCACTAGCGACAACTGAACTAGTGTCACCCAGATCACTGCTACTTGCACCACCAACAAAAGGACTTGTGCGAAGACTAGCTGTTGCAGAGAGCACCTCACTTGGGGTAGCTGAATCCCTATTTCTGCATGTCGGACAGAAGTAGGAAACAGTCATATTAGCGGGAGTCTGAGAGTCCTCAACCCCGCTGCCAAGGGGAACAGTACCGGTAAGCGAAGGAGAGGAGGAATGGGGTGAAGTTAGGCCCGTTAGATCACAATCATAATGCACCATTCGGCGGCACCCACTGCATCGTCGACCAGGCCACGAACTAGATGTCGCTCCACTTGACTACAAATACAACAAAAATAGAGATGAGTGCTTATAAAACTAGAGTGTTGACACAATTCTCATTGAGATAGAAATATTTCAGATGTACGACACACTGCTTCGCTAACCGCTATATTTTAGAGCTACTATTTACAATTGAATGTAGATATCGATAATTTGATAAGAGGTCAAAAAGGAAAATAATAAACAGGTAATAAACAAATTAAAACTAGTGAGATTTATAAGCTTAGTGACTTCCGATCTGATAACGTTTATAAAGAAAAGATTGGCATTCTAACCAGTCTTCTAAAATTGTTTATCCATGGACAAACTTTCCGGATTAGAATATCTGTGGAGTACAAAAAATAACAGAAAAAAAAATGATTTCAAGGACATGACTTTCAGAATTTGATAACAAAGCAGTAAAATATGAAACCAAAAATACGCATAAAATTGAAACCATCAAATTCCTCGTCTTTTTCCTCGAAGTAGCAGAATTAGTAGAATGTATTAGTACATGATAAATCAACATAGAAATTCGACAAATACATGATGCATAGGAGCAAAATTTGGCGGACTATTCAATGACTGCACTACTATAAAGGTTGACATATTAGTGTCTCGAACTAAGATAGTCGAACCCTAATAAAGTGTCAGCCAAAATATTACAATATGCAGTCAAGTCCTCTGTTATAGTTTACTCCACTTGCCCAGACCCCAGAGATAGAGAAATGACAGGATTTGCATGGTGACTAGACCATTATTGACTGAGTTAAAGAACCTGGAATTTGAGCTGTTCATATTTTGATTGACCGGGGAAGATTGAACCAATCATTGGGCTGCATAAACAGATGCAACATAATATGGTCAGACAATGGTAGACCTCGTCTTGCCGTGACATGACGATGATGTGCAATTTCACCTCCGGTGCACACTCGAACATGCTTTTGCCTTGCCTTTTACAATCAAGACTATTTTTCTACTAATACAGACGACCTCTGACTTCCGAATAACTGCTAGTAATAGATCTACCACGACGTCAGACTGTATGCTAGATACAACCCTTATTTAGCTATACTTGGAACATCTAATGAGAAACATTTTGATAACCATTTCTTGACCAGCATTATCCATAACGGTCGGCCAACCCATTCACTAGATGTACCCTGATGAATATAAACCCCCCTGATATAGTAAACGAACTTGCTGACACTTATGCCAATATCACATTAATAATCTAATAATAAACTAGTACGATTTCGTGACCACATTTGAACTATCTTAACGGTAAAATCATAAACAGTACAACTTTAAGGTGAATTAAAACGTGAAATTACGTTGAAAAAAATAACTTACATTAAGACAGCAGCGCCAAGCACGTTCACAAACAGCACAGCAATTAGCCGGACGTTTACGGGTGTTAAAACAACGATCACAGAGAGTGTAGTTATTATACCATCGAATAGCAGTTCCCTGAAAAAATATAAAAGCTTAAGCAATCTTACATGATCTACGGCGTCTTTTTTCTCTGGAGAAAGAACTTTTGAAAGAGAAAATTGCCGAAGACCACAATCCATGCAAATCCGACAGCGTTCGCATTTGAATCCATTTTTAGGTATATCAGCAACCGGTGGTATCAAGCAATATGTATGGAATCCCCTATCACAAGTATCGCATATAACCATCTTCAAATCGTCCTTACTTTCCCTAAATGAATGTAGTAACGAGCGTTAAATAAAATCAAACCTGCAAGTAAGACAAGTCTTGCATTCGGGACATTGCCAACCGACACGAACAGTAGGACTCAGTACACCAGGTGGCTCAAGACATTGATTGTGAAAATTGGTGTTGCAGGTGCTACAGAAAATCATATCGGATACGTTATTCCTTTGGTCACATAGGGGGCAAGGCGAGGCTGCTTCTCCCAACGTGTAAACCAAGTCCAAATGAGATGGACAGAAAACGAGAAACGATTTGCCCTCCTGGAAACAACCAGCTGCGGAGGCACAAGAAATGTGGAAGCTACGTGAGCAGCCGTCAGCACGACAAGGAACACTAGCTCCTAACCGACGACACAATGCGCATTCAGTTTCAAGAGCTTTAACAACCGCCTCTTCAATGCCCTCAAAGTTTCCCAACTCAGTTATTTTGACACCGTAAGACCATAAAGCGCATCGACGATGAACGTAAAATACGCTACCAGATGTACAAGGCACAACGATATTTTCTAATACAGGTTTAACACTCAGGGGAGCCCAGCCAATTTCCACCAGTTCGTCAATAAAACCAAAAGGACGGCCATCTGAATCAATGAATACATTTGGAAGACCGTTTAAAATAGGCCGACCATCCGCCTCGAGAATCTGGCCCTCCTGCAAACGCCGACATGAATCGAGAGAGCAATGAGGACCAACAAGATTGCAGGATGGAGTAAGAGGAAGAGAAGCTTTAAAGGAATACTCAGACTTTGAAATGTAAGATTTGGACTTTTTCTCATTGGTCAATTGCGGGAGAGGTACATACTGTTTTGCTGTGTGAATTGGGATGAGATCACCAAGGCAGAATGTGGACGACGAGTCCATTCCACAAAAGGCACACAAAGATGACCCACCACGGGATAACGAAGACAGATTCATTTTGGATAGACCTTAATTTGACCCTGAATGGCAGGCGTTATCCAAAATTTATATTACAATGTAAGACGAAATTGCGTTCTAATGTATCCGGAATCTAGAGACAAAATAATTTATTGAGTTGGCAATCTCAGTGGTAAAAAATATCAAAAACTAAAGAACATGAGAACCACATCTGCGAATACGATGTTGACTTACAATTAAAATTACAATGAAGACCAAACTTTATACAAATCAGCTCGAACTACGCGGCTAAAATTTTTGCAGGAACTGAAAGAGGCGCTTTCATTTAATTGTATATAATTAAAAATAGTTATAATAGTTATTTTTAAGATATATGAAAGTTTATTATTTTTACTCTAGGCCATTTATTAGTTGTGAAATTAATGACAACAGAGATAGACTTCATTCAGTAATATTGTTTGAGAGATCGACGACCATTGACCCACATAAGTATAACTCTAATAAACTATTTAAATCTTCCTTAGTTGCATTCAATAATATGATTAAAATTTTTGGGAATTTGTGGTCTGTTTCATCTTATTTGAAAAAGAATTGTACATCTGTATAAAGTGAAAGTACGGGTCACATTAGCTTGAATAGCAAAAGTTGATAACCAGTAGATAACTTATTTTATAAGGTTTACAATTTTATTTTTTAATTTACATATTACAGTAACCTCCCACGTCAATATATTATTTTGCACCCCTTCAAAATAGAAAAGTATCAGAATTTCTATTTTGCATAATGTTATAAATTAAAATACATTTTTTATAAAGTCATTAAAAATAAAATAGAATAGTGAACTGTAAAAATTATATTTTTTCATAATTTATCTATTCTAATAAGAAATACTGCTTTGGGAAGAACTTTTTGAACGTTATTTTTTTGGAACATTTGAACTAGGTAGAATTTAATGCTTGGTTGCATCTTTCGGAAGAAGCTGAACGATTTCTTGTTTAATGAAATGTTTAAAATCTCTTTCAGGTTGGAAAGTAGGCTATTCTCAAATTAATTTGAAAGCGTGGTGGATTTTTAGGTCTCTAACTACTGCAGTTCGTGTATTATGGCTGTTTGAAAAAAATGAATAACTTATACCATTCAAAATCGACTTAACAAATCTAGTTAATTATTCTCTGAATTTGCATATTTATTGAAATGTACCAAATTGTAGAGTTGTCACCTTGCAGAATTTCAAAGTAAATTCTGCCCATATGGAGTTTGCGTGTTGGTATGGGGTTCTTGGATTTGTGGCTATGCGGGAAGTCAATTAGCTTTTTGAAGGTGGAAATCACGTATTATTTACCATCTCTAACGGTTTACAATGCCGAAAACAAGATAAGTGTTCAAATTCTCTAGAAACAGTGGGTTACTTATTACTCATCCGCAGATACGACGGTTTTTCCTGCAAAATTGGGCTAATATGTCTTCTGATGCTTCTCCCACATCTATTACCATTTTTTCTCTAAATTCTTTTAAAACTTCCATTCAGTCTCCAGTTGTGCCTCTACTTTATCTCTAATTCTTGGGCTGCTTGATATTTCCAGTTTCCCAAATGGTCAAAGAATTAAAACGAATTGGATGGCAAATGGTAATATAGCGCAACAACAAATGGAAGAAAAATATCGAAATGTAAAACATCCTGCACTTGAAATTTTAAGTACATTTAGTTTAGAATGAGGGGGCCCATTGAATTCATCTTCCTTGTCATTACGATTTTCATCCTCTTCCTAGCAGTTTTCAGCTAAAAAAGTGCTTCTGGAGTTCACAAGGCTACGGAGGCTGATCAAGGGAACTTAATGTGCACTAGAACATTCTGGAAAGTGCGGCGGTGTAACCGACCGCGCAGCGAACAAGCGTGGCCGTGCATGCAGAGGCCTCCCAGCTAATCAATATCCCTGCAGCGTAGCGTTGTTTGTATTTAATGAAAAAGCTTTTGCCAGCGAGCTTTAGTGAGCAATAAATCCTGCCCTTGTTCAATGTCGCGTATAAATTTCATTATGTGAACGTGGTCTATGAAGTCAAGGAAATATTTAAGAATGACAAAAGGCGTCAATTCTTAATTGAAAATAAAACAATATATTTATGACGGATCAAGATTACTCGTTACATCTCGAGATTTAGAGGAAAGATTGTTTAAGCATCTCAATTACAAGAGAGACGGGAAACCATTGACTGAATTTAGGCGACCAAGTAGATCCAGGACAGGGAACACAACATAGATTACCTGTTAATTATTTAAAATGAAAAGTAAGCATTACAAGAAAGTAAGTTGATATTTTATTACTTCCTACTATCCATAACTAATTATTTTTAGAAAAATAACACTTCAAAGTTGTGACTTTAATTCTTCAACAAAACAAGTAAAGGATGGGATAACTTTTAATGATCTAGTCTAGGTGAAAAAAGCTAATAAAACGTCCATTCTTCATTTTTTACATTAACCACATATATGACTTTGCCTCCTTTAACTTTATTGAATTTGTGAGCATTTCTCCAACTCAAATGGAAATCGGAAGGTAAGCTCATCAGTTTCGTTGGTGTAGAGTTTCTCCGCAGATAATTTGTACTAATCAATCAAGACTTCAAGCGAATATCTCAAAAGCTTATTGAGTGCAAGCAATCAGTAATATCTTTTATTTATTTTACAAAAATCGCATCATCATTTTAGGTAAAATCACCCGGTGTTAATTTAGGGAAAGGTAAATTGTAGCGATTATTCAAGAAGGCAATGAGGTTAACGTTTTTATGTTGAAGTACATTTAGCTAATAAAACGAGTTCATAAGGAAAAGCCTAGGAAAAAATAGCAGTAAATAGAATCCTGTCGGCAGAAACAACATGGTACAAAGTGCCCTCAGGAAGTTCAGCTCTTACCTTCAAGAGCTCCTTGGAAAAAGGACTTAAAGATGGGCAACAAATGAAAACTTTGAGCAGAATTCGTTGGCCAGAAAGTACGACGGATCAATCTCCTTTGTTAATAATTCTTACAGCGTAAGCGAATTTTCCGTGATTGCAGCCGCAGTCAGATGGGTATTATCACGATGGCATAATGGTCGCATATGCCAACCAACAGGTTTCTAAATCCAAAAATAGCAGAAACTCCAAGTCCATTGCAAATGGTATACTCGGATTCATGCCCTTTTACCCTATTAGACGAATGTAAGCTGGTTTTTGAAACACGGGATCACGAAAACATAGACGAATACGAAATTCGGATATCAGAATCTTACATAAAGTATCCGCATAGTTCACCATTAATGCAACTTTATGGAATACTCTCAAACGCCCAAACCATGGAAGCATTGTGAACAAATTGGCGACAATCCCAGATTCAGAAATGCAGAAATCGGGAAAACATTGACAGAATTGTAAGTTAAAAACTCCTTTCAAAATTTTTCAACCTGAGGTAAACATTTAACAATATTAAAGCAATTCTTACTGCTCCGAAATTGTTAACAAATGCCGCTTCCGACACAGATAGCTCCGCAACAAACAGATCATATAGAAGGACGTGAGTGTAACTTTAATTGAGTGCTTTTTATAACATTCCATAATAATAAATGTTGTGTCATTTAATGGTATTAGAGAGTCAATTCAACAACCTCAAAGTGACTTTTCAAATATTCGGTAGCGAGGTGTCACCTTGATAAACTTATTAATATATGGATTCGGGTTATTTAAATTAATACAAATAAAAATTTTAATCAATTTTATAGTTTCTTTGTAAATTATACAAATATTATTTTTATGACTTCTAATTCCTTGGATAATTGGTTTTTCCTTATTCTACATCCATCACAGCTTCATGTATCTGAAATTCACTGCCTACTAAATTTCATATAGTAGAATATCTCATCTGCCACCATGTATTAAATATGTTCTTGAGCAATGTGTTAATTAATTGACCATACACATGTGGGCTTATTAGACTAAACATTTGCCATGGAAACGAATTATTTTTAAATGGCATTTAAGGAAAAATTATCAATCATATATCAATATATTTTAGAAATTGCATTTTACTACTAGATGTTCATTGATTTGAATTGATCAGAAAATGCGTGACAGAAAAAGATTATTTTAGGTATACAAATATAGAAGAATAATTTAAATTTACAGATATTTTCAAGAAGCATTATTTAAAAATTTAAAGTACATAGAAAACTTAACGATTCGTCATCAATATATACTTTAAGAAAATCAACAATAATATAAATATTTTAAATAATTAAATGTGGATTTCCCCCAGCCAGACACGATAGCAACTGAGACATCAATCGCAGCCCCAGAGACCACCGAATTTGATAGGGGGTGAAGGACGTTCAAAACACTGATGGTGAAACAGTATGACATACATGCGGGTGCATGTCAAAATTGTACCCCTGTTTTTCCCCTATCGTCTTTGTGTCTGCCAGACTTTGTCTAAGGTTTAATCTCCATACTTTTTCCTTAAATCGAATTAAATTAAATTAAATAGAATCGAATTAACTTAGAATGACTCCATTCGAACCCCCATGAGATATCAAAACTTGGGCAATCCGGAGACTGAATTACTTAAAATGTAACAAACACATCTTCCATAAGGTGTGCTGAGTTTGACCGTCCTTAGTGACGGTGCTGATCTAGTTGAGATTAACTCCTACAGCACAAATAGGTGAGTGCATACAAACTGCAGAGCCCATTTTCTCAAATCACCGAGTTAGCGTTGAAAATAGTTCAGCAAATTGTCTCAATGACAAAGTGATGACCTATAGATATGTTGTTTAACATGTGCCTCAATCAAAATATAATCCACTTTTTCATAAATTGGTCCTAGCCATTTGGAATTTCATTGAAATAAGGACTCAATTTATGCTTTTCTATGAGCATATAAATATTTTAGACCAAACAACACACCGATGGTGGAAAATGGACGAAAATAATAGACATATTTAAACCAACCTCTTTCTGAGTAAAATAATCCATAAAGAGATTGGTCTCAGTCAGACGCGATAGCAACTGAGACATCAATCGCAGCCCCAGAGACCACCGAATTTGATAGGGGGTGAAGGACGTTCAAAACACTGATGGTGAAACAGTATGACATACATGCGGGTGCATGTCAAAATTGTACCCCTGTTTTTCCCCTATCGTCTTTGTGTCTGCCAGACTTTGTCTAAGGTTTAATCTCCATACTTTTTCCTTAAATCGAATTAAATTAAATTAAATAGAATCGAATTAACTTAGAATGACTCCATTCGAACCCCCATGAGATATCAAAACTTGGGCAATCCGGAGACTGAATTACTTAAAATGTAACAAACACATCTTCCATAAGGTGTGCTGAGTTTGACCGTCCTTAGTGACGGTGCTGATCTAGTTGAGATTAACTCCTACAGCACAAATAGGTGAGTGCATACAAACTGCAGAGCCCATTTTCTCAAATCAGTGGTGTAGCATTGAAATTATCCCACCAAATTTCGTCACATGCACATGCTTATTTTACTCAAAATTATTGAGCCCTATTATCACTAATTGGACAACGCAATCTCTCCGTTAATATTTTCGCTATTCCACCATCGGGATCAATTATATTTTGCCGTTCATACATTCAATCTGTGTTTGAAATTGGACTAGCCCCTAGCAGTATCCGCGTATTTTGAAAAAACTTCAATGTTCAAATTCAATTCACATCAAAATTGCAACCTCATACTCGCCTTTTATTTTATTTTGCATAAAACCTCTGATAAACATAGTGGAATTCATTAAAATTCCTTACCTAAAATTCCATATTTAAAAAATACAATCTCAATGAAATTTACCCAAATATGGCAACAAAATTAAAAATCATTCCTCCAATGACAATTGGCGAAAAAACGCAAAATAACAAGCAACCAATCGGAAAGCCGAAATTAAGACCTAAGAATAACACAGATTTAAATGATCCAATCCTTGAAATGAAATCGAATCAGACGAATGAATATAAACCCCGAAACATACCCCACTTTCAACCTTGAATTCCGAATTGACGATGATCGGAAGTGATTTCTTACTGCCGTGAATGTTCGCTAATCTTCACCATAATCTTCGCCATGTTTAGTAAGTATATCTGACATTCTTACCCAAGTAAATAGATTCCTCTCTGTTGATTCGCAAACAAGGACTAAGTCTGTAATAAGCGACCCAACCTTGAACAGTTGCGTGCGCACTTGGGTCTGCGTGTGTGCTTGTAATTAATGGGCATCATCAGGCGCGGCAACGCAAACGAACTCGGAGACGTCGGGAAGAATTCCGGGAAGAGTTTTCTTTTCTTTGTAAGGACGGCTACCACACCTGGAATCGGGTTGTCCGGAAATAGGGGTCTCGCCTCCGAAAGTTTTAACAGACAATATTTCAAGGAAACTTACTGCTGGCATTGATGTGAGTTCTACAACAATCAGCTCAAATTTCCGAACTTCAAATCACATCATATTACAATGCAACGACGCAGAGGAAGTGATCAAAACCTCAAACTCCCTTGTAAGGTCAGGAATCGGCTATTCTTCGATCATTCCCAAAGATTAACAAAGACGGGTACGAGTTCAAAAATATCCGTAACACAATTTAATTATGTGTGTAAGTCTTTATTTTACACAATTTTTTCAGACATTGTCTTAATTACATTCCATAAGAACGAAATCCTATAGATTGGAGCGGAAAATGCAGAAAAAGACAAATCACCTGCCCTAGAAAGTGAGCGTTCATGCTTAATGAGAGAAAACGGCTATTTCATCATATTCGGTTGTCGCGGCAATGTCAAAAAATTGCCTAAGATCTCTGCAATTGTAATAAATCCGTAAAACAAATGCCAGGGACTGTGCAGGGCACTGGAGTTGTCCATCTCATTCAATATGGTACTCGAC
>CAADRB010000005.1:5733499-5785510 GCA_900708905.1 Hymenolepis diminuta | reverse complement strand
CCTGATTAAGAAATACGAATTTTACCTATTCCCTCGCGGAGATAAGCTTCAAAACACCTTCCTCCTTTGATTTCTTTAATATAATACAACATATATCGTTACTTCGATATACTTAATAAGCAAAAATCCCTTTCACCGCAGTTAAGGTGAGCTGAGTCTCTATGTTCTGCCTGTAAATCTTGACAAATTCCCGAAAAACACAGTTCCATAGCGAAGAAAATGGGAACGCATTGGGAACTATGTGCAAAAGGTATTGACGACCCTAGAGAGAACACGTCTTGACTGGATTACATCTTGGTACCCTGTGTCACTTTCAACGGTTTAGATAGGCAAACGAGATTTGCTTATGAATCAAACCCCAAGCAGTCTTGTCTCATTGAGTTTATCATATGGTCAGACACTGAGAGCCCGGATGCTTCACAATCAACTCACACTTCAGAGGGACCTTAAAGTACCCAAGGGATACAAAAAACAAAACCTAAACCTTTTTTACAATTAATGAAAAAACCTTTACATTTTACCTCTCCTCTTCCTCAATTATGTGCAGCATTGAATGGATTTAAGCGCAAGTAAAGCTACTTTTGTAATCTAACTGAAATATCCCCTTTAAAATTTAATAATTTTAGAATCTCACAAAAGGAAGTAACCTATTCCAAACAAGAAAAGTGGGTTGAGGTAGACTAGTGGTGTGTGCGCGATAGCTGAGAAAGAGGATGGGGCAGAAAAGAGGGGGCTGCAGGAAGGAGAGCTGAATTACATATTAAAATTGCGTGCGTGAAATCATTTGTGCTTTGAAAGGCCGTCTAATTTTATCTCCTTTGTGAGTCGTTCTGTAGCTCTCTTGGCTGAGCAGATCTATGAGTCATCACATTAGCGGCTAAAGGCTACATGATAGGTTGGAAGATCGCTCCTAAATGCATCTCAAAAACTATTTTTTTTTTAATAAGATTAAATGTAATTCGTTTTAATAAGAAAAATCATGATTACGTCTTCGCGTTTGCTTGAACTGTTTTCATTCGACACAGTTTGAAAATATTGATCAAGGATTTGCACTCGCCACTTGCGTGGTAACTCAGTATTTGTCGTTGATAATACAATTTGGTTTACTCTCAGCTATTGGCTGTCTGATTAGAAAACTGTGATTGCCCATTGTTGGCTGATAGATGTTAGTCTCATTGCTGTAACAAGGTTTAACTCCAACCTAGCTCAGCACCAAAAAGATAGGTAATGAAAACTGGCATGAGAGATTATCAAACACTTGAGAAGTTAAATCACCACATTTTCTGACATTGTTTTCTTCAAAAAACTTAACATCATCATTTATACGAGCTTAAAATGGCAACTTTTGTCAGATACACAATTAATTTATTCATACAAATATCAAATAGAGCAGATTTTGATAGTTAAGAGGCAAAATTTTTGAGTTAACAGTAGAAATAATTACAGGTTCGGTAATTTGTTAAACTGTTGAGGCCAGATGGATAACTATTGTCATTTATTCACATGACCGCTTTATCCTTGCCGCTCAAACAGGCGTAATTAAGTAAAATGGCTTGAGGTTAATTATTTAAACCTAAAAATTTTCGTGAGGTTAATATCAGGCCATGTTTAACGAGGTGAATTCGAGAATGTCCTTGTTGATGGAGTTATTGGCATCAGGTGGCGTAGTGGTCAGCAGATTTGATTCTCACCTGAGTATAATTTTAATGAGTGGAATGGCCAACTACATTTGTTAGATCTGGCTGATAGTGGAGGTTACAGAATTCAAGTTTCTTATTAGAAAGACTCCATTACGCTGCTCCTTTACCCAAGATGAGTGTTAGAAAATACGTTTCTGAATGAGTTTGGGAGTCATTGTCTTTGGGGAAATTTTTAACCCTTTTGTTTAATAAATTGCTTAAATAACTAAATTTTTACGAATACTTGATCTATTTTTTGTTTTAATTTAAACTATCTCAGTTCTGCTATGTTAGATCATGTATGCTGTTTAATATCGTGTTGAATAATTCTACTTACACAAACAAGATGTATTGAAGTGGTGGACCGACTTTCAAAAGTAAACAACCGGACATTAAACACTAGAAATCTTAGACAAAAAATATTTTTTTTTAATAATCCGGGTCATGAATCATGAAATTTGAACTGTGGAATATGAACTGTCCACTAAGTAAATACTTTACAATCCGAATCCGAAAATCAGATGTGGTAAAACTCTTTGACACCTTAGCTTTACTTTCAGCATCTGTCGATCCTATCCTCTGATTTCGGTTGCTTCCCAAAGTGAAAATGTTGAATTTTTTGCCTTGCACTATTTAATTTGGTCAATAGAACAATGTTAGAAATTTTCAACCATGAGGTTCCAGGATAATTTTCTCCTTTTGTTGAAATGTATTCGAAATCCGTCGACTTACTTGGTACAAAACGACATTTAGAATTTTCGTTCAAATTATTTCTTAGTGAGAGATTTTACTAAGAACTGTCTATTTAGTGAATTATACATTTCTTGGTAAAAACATAGCTTTAAAAGCTCGCCTCGAGAAAGACGGTATTCTAATTTGAAACTTGATTTTTTAACAGTTTCTTTAGCCATTCGCATCACTGAATGTACACTGATGGGTATCGAACCCATAACCCAAGGTAGATATGCATAGTTGTGCTTTTTTTGTTATATCGTAACTTGATAATCCGCAGTTAGAGTTAAATTGCATGCACTCGCTCACCCCATAATTACGTAATTTTGACATCTTATCTTGAGCACTTTGTGGATGAAGGTGTGTGAAAAACATGCGGTTTACGCATACGCAACCTCATCGACTTTTGAGTAAATGTCAAGAGAGTTGAGTTTAATTACAGGATTACTTTATCAGAAAAGCATGGAAAACATCTAACATCAAGGAGCATCAAGGTAGTTTAAATAGGAGGTGTAGGAGGGACCGTCAAAGTAAGAAAGGAAGTTTAGAGGAATTAAGATAACTCCAAGCCCATTTAGGGAAGCGTTTTCCAACAGTCATTTTGAATAGAGGGGTGGTATCATGAACCCTCTTCGATGAGGAATACGACTTCTTTCACTTATATTAGCCAGACCTATTCAGTGTGATTGACTCCTCCGCTCATAGTGTGTGCATTGACGAACATCAAACTAAGGATATCTGATTTTAACCAGCAGGCCTTCGGGGTAATTAGAGGAATTCTAGAAACCTATAATTATCTTAATAGATACAGTTGATCGAACATTACAAAAGTTTAAACTTCAAGTTATTTGATTCCTGCATTCATGGATGACGATTCATGCCCGCAGCGTTCAGACCCAATTGACAAATCGATTTAAATTAGTGTATCTTCTAATATCAAGAAGGGCCGTTCCGAAGACTTTCAAACTGCAATCTATTCAAATCAAGCCAAGTGAACATTACACAACTAACTACGATCATAAGGAATTAAGTCAAAAGAATCCGTATTTCTTTTCCTCATTTCGTTCTGATATTTTTATTTAAAAATTTGCTTTCAAAATATTATTTTGAAATATTATTTTAGGAGATTTCAATGGAAACTAAATACTTTCACTTAGTAGTGACTGTCCACTATTCAGTTGCTTATTTTAACTACTCTAATTAATGTGAATTTCGGACTCATGGGGTTCAGGTAAAGAAATTACTAGAGTTCGTGTTGGGTAACTTCAGCAAGCTATGTTACGCTACAAAAGAGAAGGCAATTTTCATCCTGGTATCATGACCGTTAGGAGAATGAATTATCATTGACTCACAAGACGATAGTCACCACCCAGTCAATTCAAGTGTACGTTTTCCTCCGCAATCAGTCAAATTCCAGCTTGATGCATGATTAACGAAATTCAAATAAATGCTAACCCGTTCGTCTTGAAAGGTAAGCTGCAACCGACCCTCATAAAGATCTGAGAGTATGAGATTGTTAAGAACAAAAGCTCTAACCGCTACTAAAATTGTGTACAAATAGTGATAATGTGTCACTCATCTTATTTTTAGTCGTCTTCCGGTTTGATAAGTACTTTGCATCCTGTCTTAAATCTAGAACATAGCGAATATCCTAGAAACTTCCTTTGGTTTATGAGTTAAAACTATGAGAAACTGACCCTCAAAGTATAACCCTTTGGGATACAATGGGACTGGAAATTTAGCTTGATGGGGTGATTAGATGTTGAACTACTACAGGTTTTAGAGTTAGTTGCCTAATACACTCTGGGAATCCAGGAATCAGTAGAAAGCTTTAATCATATACCACAACGTCTTCCTCTCTCTAATCATTATATTGAGAGCAATGTGCTCCTAGTCCAAACCGTAATTTGATGCGATCTATTCAAATGAATAAAGTAAGCAAGCCAGTTCTAACTCCAGCTATCTAGAAATCACACATCTATACTCGTGATTATATATGATTCCTATGAATATGATATAGCATTCAATCGAGTACACTACATATCTAGATAACTTTAAACAAGCGACCAGACATAAATATCGGTTTGTTATTAGAGTGATGGAGTCTTGAACAGAGAGAAGGCGCTCTGAATCCCGCAATTATTACTCTAATGATCAGTGGGGGGCAGACATTTCCGTCATTGAATGCGTGTATGGATGGGTCTTGGTCTTGTGACCAAGTTCATGTTAGATCACAATGAGGTTTTTTCTTCACAATCCTTTTGACCAACTTCATTAGGGCTCATGAATATTCCACTGTGAATGCCAAATAGCCACCAAATGAGCGCTTGGCGACTTCATCTTATGTTGCTTTTCACTATCTAGCCTTGCAGGAGCAGAACATTTCACTGTTTTCCGTATGAATATTAAAAGATAGGATTGAAAAATTAAAAAGCTTAGAGTAACACAGAATCCAGTCAGTAGAACTACTTTAGCAACTCGATCGAGTTAGACTAAGAGATAGTTTATTACGAAACTAACAAGATTCAACAACCTTTCTCGAATCAGAAATTCAAGAGGTAAGTGGAGAACAGAATATGAACACCCGGCAGAATGATTCACTTTTCCAGCGTATTTGGTTTCGATTTGTATTTATAAGTAGTAATGTCATTGCATTATTTGTATACTCGAATTTGTCAAAAGGTTAGCCTCTTACCAGTCCCAATTAAGGTATAGATAAGACACAAAATTATCCCTTGTATCAAACCTACATAACAATTTGTGACTATATAGGTAAAAGTGGTGTCATCAACCAGACTTCATATTTTTACAACTTGATAATATGCCTTTGAAGTGTCTCATCATATTTACAGTGGTCTCTCAGATTGGGAAGATTTTTACTATCCTCTCTTACATTTAGGACCTAGAGTATGTCCTTAAAACTACTCTTTGTAATTATTAGCTTTCTATTAAATCTATGAAAAATGGATCCTCTCAAACAGGGCCTGTAATAACGTGAAAGATGGATTTATCGGGGCCACATTGATCGAATAGATGGAATAAGTTAAGTCACTCATGCAGCCAGATCAGTTCGGAGGTAGCTGACAAGCCAACCCTAGTTTATTAATTAGTAAATTAGGTTTATATACAGAACCTTTCTTTGTTAGACGTCAGCCTCGTTGTCGGTGTCTCGGCGTGATGATCGACATCTGTTTAGGTATCTATGTACAAACACACAAACACACAGCGGGACCATCTGTGGACACTGAAGTGGAGATCTTATCGCCAGGTGTTGATAGACATCTGCTGGCTATAGCACGGCCCTTTACATATCCAAATCTAACAGATATATTCAGTTACTTTTAATCCTTCTGACTTTGGAGCTCAATGGAACTGAAAATTTTGTGACATGGAGCGGTTGGATATGTAACCACCCCGGGTTTTACGGTTAGTAATTTCATTTTTGGCATCCTAGAATAAATATAGAGCTCTAATCTTGTGCCGCGAAACTTTCTACTTAGAACTGGTTTGTGGAGTGTTACAATGAAAATGCAAGTTCGGGAGGAATCTTCACTCTTTAATAACGAAATTAGAGTCTTGAATTCACATTTAAAGACGAAAAAAATTAATAAATTTTCGATTTATTAGACTGAATAATAATACTGTGGATCCTTGTCATTTCCCGCAATCCAGCATTATTCAGTTCTGATGTGCACGGAGAAATATTATCACCATTGACTTTTACAGTTTTCTAATTTACTGTCTCTTCGATCTAATGAGTACTTTCCCAAAATTGATAAGTTAGTCATGGGAACTGGTCATAACCTACTCATGCATTCTGATTCTTCTCTCCCTTCCTGGCGTTGTTTTGCATATGCAAAGTGTCATTTCATAAGTCATGAGTTCGAGAGCATGTGATTGGTGTGATTAGTCTTCCCCATCTAGAATAAAAACGCTCTTTTTTCAGTTAAATCCAGCATGCCGAAATATACTCATCTTCTGGTGACCTGCTCTTTTATAGAGTGGGGGCCACTGCGTCAAGATGGTTGCATCCTCTCACCTTGTATCCTTTTAATATTTCTGGGCCCGTCTTTCGTACTCTTATTGACCTTTATAACCTTTTATTATATATAGAGTCGATAATAAAATGCTCTTATAGATCACACTAACCCCAGACCCTTAAGTCTTAGCAAAATTAATATTTGAATACTATCGTCTTCTTTCGGTGTGTACACTATTAATAATTGTCTGAATACTTAAAATTACCTTCTTCATAATCAAGACGGAGAAAGAATTTCAACCATATTTCAACTAACTTAATTATAAGATGGATATTTCCTCAAACCATCTTAAACTATGAAATTAATAAACAAATAAATGAAAGTAATAATACTAGTAGAGTTGCATAGTTTATATTCATTAATATATTAATTATGTACAATATATTAATTCCACAATCTAATCAAAATAACAAATAACATGATTCCATTAAGGTTATAACTATTCTCTCTTTTTTATAACCGCATGTCCTGTCAAAAATTTCACCGAATGGTTCACGGAAAGACATGTAAAATAAAATTGTATTCATTGTGAATGTGGATGTAAACTACTTTTACGTTAAATTGTCAGTGTCTTGTTATTAAACACTTGTCCCAAGTGGGTTAAGGGGAGGGGGATCGGGTGGAAGTAGAAGCACATCGAAAAATTCCACGAAAATTTGAATTTATGCTTCAAGTTAAGGTTTTCAGTCAACTATAGTACATTGCTCCAAGTTTTAATACTCAAGCTTTAGGATTCGTTTGTAGAACCCGCGAACTTTGACTCCTAAATCTGCTCAATCTCTTAATGTATTGTTCACTTATGACTTATATCTCTGTTCCAACCGCTAGTCATACATCAACAAACAAATGTGTTAACCTAATCTGCGAACCTCCTTATCCTTCTCAGTTTACTTGTTCCGGACAACCGGGCTTGTACCCGCTCATTATTGATGCTTTGATCTTTCCCTCCTATTCCTCCTCCACTCCTTATCCTTTCACCTCTCATTCAATCCCTATCGTCCAATATACACCTGGTCCTGCTTAGCTCTTGGTCTTATGACTCAGGAAAGGCGATTGTTTTCTGTTAGCCTTAGTAAGATCATTAGTTCTTGAAGACGATTTTAAGTCTAATTTGGTGAGGCTTCTTGATTGAATTAAAGTTCCAGGTGTCTGGAACTTATTGACATGACTTAATGATTAATTTAGATAGCATATCAACCACACAAAAATGCATTTTTTTCTTCAAATAGCCAAGATACTAAGGAGTGACTATAGCTAAACTTATTTTAGTATAATAGATCTCACTAAAGTCCACTCATAGTGAACTCCGAGTCGGGACTTTAATATAACTAATAGTTGATCGTTTCCTTATTAAATGAACTCATATATTTAATCAAAAAATAATAGTATTAAAAGTCTCAAAAAAAGTTATTCGACCTCAATATGAAAGAGGTTGAGTTGCACCGACCACAGATAGAGAGTAAAAACCGTTCGTAACTTAATCGAAATTGGCTAAGGTCAAAACATTAGGTTATTTTTTACCAGAAAATCGATAAAAAATAAAACGTTATACGCAGAGATTATATAAACATTCGATCAACCGCTTAGTTTGAATATTAATACATGGATTTCGCATGGTGAGATAAGATCGCATTTGGTTCATACGTTTATCATTCAGCAACAATGCTTTTAAAATGGAAACAAGTAATCCAGAGTCTTTCCTAAACGAGTAAATTCGCTGAAAATTGTGGTAGTGTTAAGAAGCACAAGTTTTATCCACTTTTTGGCACAAAAGACGTGCAGTAAACAAAATTTATGAGAGTCTGCGTACTTCATACTGTCATCTTCACATGGAAATTGGATAACTTTCTTTCTATAAATGCAGGATGATTGAATAGTAAGTGGAGTAATCTTTAAAAGTTAGCCCCTTCAAAAAGTTCGAAAAACAGTTACTCGAGTACAAAGGAGGTGATGAATCATTACAGAAGCACATACTCAGGTCGCTACAAAGAACTTTAAAACTGTTAAGCACTATAATGGAGTCTCTGAAGAAAGAAAGAAACTACAAACGAGTGTTTCTTGAAATTTATATCAGTGAAAATAAAAAGAGATAGCTAGAAAGATGATCCTGTGGGACTTTCTCGTGTGACATTTATAAATTAAAGCACCTTTGAAATTTCTCAAAAGACACGTTAAAGATCACTTCCTATCTTCTATCCAGATAATTCACAGGGAATTTCCTATTAAGATTTTTTGGTTCAAAACGTCAGACACACCTTGGATCTTAATTTCATTATTGTAACTCCACAGATATTCATTAGAAATACTTGATTTCGGACTTCCTCTTATAATTGAAATTTTTTTGAGTGTATGACCCAACAACTTACTAATAATCAACTGTGTGTAGTTAATTTTGCATAGTACTGATTTTTCCAGAAGGTATAAGACCAATTCACAATCTTCTTTCTTATTACACCGCGACGACCTGCTGGCCTCAGTAGTTATGCGTTCAAACAGTAAATTAGCAAAAGGGTTTATGCTTGACGTGGTCCTCGAGGAGAAGCTCGCATCGGTAGGAGCTTGATGGGATATCATGTGGGATAAAGGTTAACATTCTCCTTCTTCCTTTTTCTGCTCTACTTTGCATCAGTCGCCTTAGGCAATTTCAAGGTTATAGTCTTCTTTTTATCGTGTTTAGAAGGTTTACCTTTTGGAACTATCTCTTTTTAATTTGCAGGGTCGACTCCTATCTCATCTTTGCTATGGCAAAGCTATAACCTGCAAAAATATCATTGAAAGTCATTCGCCATTTTAACCATTAGAAGGAAAAATAAATTCAAATGGCAAGACCGACCCTTCTTGATTGAAAAATACCGATCAATGGGCACCAAACCTAGTTGACAAGCATTTGCTGCAATCCACGAGGGCAAATTGTGAAATTTGAATTCTGGAACAAGAACTGCCCATTTAGTAAATATTGTATAATTTGACTCCAAAAATCGAATAAAGTGAGACTCTTTGATACCTTGATGTTGCTCTCTGTATCTTTTAGATACCTCCCCCCCCCCTTCTTTATCATTTATCGAACTTACTGATACCTGATTTTAGCTGCCTCCCAAAATTAAAACTTGAAAATTTTGTTTATTACTGCGGATGATAATAGAAAGTATGTGGATTGGCAGGACATCTCATGGATTTGTCTTTTTTGAATAATAAAAGCACCCAGCTGCCAGCGAAGTTGTTTTAACCTAACTGAACCCGTCAGAATTAAATGATAATAATGATCACTTTTAATCATCGTTCATTCATTATAATTTTAATAGAATTTTCCATAATTTTCTCTAAAAGAAATGATATTTATTGAAAAAATATTGATTTATTCGAATTTGCATTGATACTATGACGTTACTCGATGTGGTATTTTTTTGATCCTCTCCCCATTATCATTTGTTGGGCCTACTTCTATTCGGTGCCAGTTGCTCCCCACAATTAAAAATGGGAAAATTATTTTGCATTACTCTGAATGATCATACTTATCATAGTAATAAATTTCTGCTGTAATCAAACCAGTCAGTACGCACTGTTATTAATATTAAATTAACTGTATGGGAAACAATTTCGGTATAAATCGTATCGCACCAGAATATTCACGTTCACCTTCGCACCTTTAGTGATCGCACACATAGGCTCCTGAATTTTGCATAATTTACCCACTACACACACATACGAATATAGAACTAGGCACAAATACGGTGTACCGAGTGCGTTAAAACCAAGTGTAGATCGAGTGAATCAGGTTAAATTATAGAGTGCGTCGATAGAAGTGGTCTTGATTAAGTGTTGAATCTGTACATAAAATAACAGTATTTAGCCACTAGTACAAGTAAGCTTACCACTCTGATATTGTTAAATGCTCAATTGAGGTATTCTGTGGCTAAATTTACCCAGACGTAGTAGAAGACAGAAGTCTTGAAGCATATAACTATTGAATTGTGAGATTGACTGGCAATTAGGTAATCAGGAAATTTGTGACGACGAATATTTATTATCACGTTTCTGTTCAAAGGATATTTAAGTATTTGACCTGACCTATGATTAACTCAACTTTGTGCATCCCCTTCTTACTACTGATAGTTCATCTAACTTAAGTTTTCATGACCGAGAAACTCTATTCTCGCATTTAACTAATGCAGTTGACTAATCCTATCATTGGTGTGTATCCAACAGCATCGATCTTGTGACTTTCGACACTGCGTCACAGATACATCCAATAATATGAATTTAAGATTTCGTTTCTCATCGGTGTATGATCACTTAATCAGTTCGAATCCCACTGAGGTTCATCTAGCTAGTCAATAGGGCCTAAGATATGACCTTTAGGTAATGAATGAATCTAAGTATGAGAGTACAAGTTTATCGAGAATATAATGGGAGTGACTACGAGAAATATCCCTAGGGGCCTGGACAGGTGCTCAGTACTAAGACGATCACTTAAGTGATAGAGGTCAGTTTAACCAGGTTATGGCAGTTGCACAAAAAAGAACTGGTAGAAACTGAAGTCTCATCTCACGTAATTATTATAGATGAATGTATGAGAAGTAAATTTTCCGATTGATTATCTGGTATCCCTTCTAGATAGTATAGTATTCTGCTCATTCTGGTTATTTGTATTGACCATTAGGAAAAAATTTTTACAACCTTCGTTCATATTTAAGTGTGCCTACTTACTATACTGTTTTATGAATTTTAATGCCAGGAATGCTGAAAGCTGCTCAGCAAACTGAAAAATTAAATCACTTTGCTGCCAACCGACGCATCGGATCTCTCCCCTAGTAAGACTTCCATGTAGCAACCCCTTCTTTTAGTTTCTCAGTATCGCTGATGCTTTCATTCGATAATGGCGCATTAAGCCTCTTCTATTGCTAATCCAGTAACATAATCGGCAACAGTTTATTTCAAACAAAACAAATTGTATAATACTTCCTTTAACTTTTGGAATCTGCATAATTAATGACGATTATTCATTGCCACTGGCAAAGTGATTGTTCATTGTTAACCACACCACAAATTAGATTTTTTCACATTTGTTTAAGTGCAATGGTAACCAAACACAAACACACCGACCTTGATGCGTTTAATTTGAATTTCACTTCGTCAAAACAAAATAAAAAACAACATTGTGGTGTGCGCACACTACAAGCAAATTGTCTTTGCCGCTTCAATCAATTTTTTCCACACGCGAACATGAGGACGTTGTTTTGGCTTCCATATTGTTTCGTCATTGTTTCAGGGCACACCTTAGGAAAATTATGGTGGGAGCGCACTCACAGGGTATTTGATGAATAGTATAAAGTAACTTTAGAATGAATAGGTTCCGCACTAAATTAGCATCAATACTTGAACTATTAACTGAGCTGTTAAAAGTAGCGGCCGATAACACGGATTGGCTGAGGATCTCACGGCTATTCGAGGATTTATGGTATAGATTAGTGGATTGTATCCGAGGTGATTGTATTGACATTGTACACAATCAACACATACTAAATCTTGAACTCAATTGAATCAGTTAGAGGTTACCCATAAGATTACACGACAACTCCCTCAACTTCAGCTAACGAGAGAAAACACGCAAAAAAAACATATTTTTGAATCGAATTGATCCATATTTGTTAGAAAAGAAGGATCTCTAAATGCTGCAAGTCGATCCATCAAAAACAAAATTTGGTCTGAAGTTTTTTTACCCACTATGTTTGGGTTATTAATAAGTCCCAAATAAGTTCATAAGTCATTCTAGTTATTTAGTTAATGACTTTATTTGTTATTTATAATGGAAATCGGACTTTTGAAGCAAAATAACTATTATTTATGAAGTGCATCCACATTTTAAGGACATTAGTATGAAAACGGCGTGATACTCTGATCTCTATGAAGCATTTTATTTGTGATTTCAACTAAATTTTTTGTCCCGTAAACTCAATGCATCATTTTCCTGTAATTATTTTTAATTTGGACACTTGATATGGGCGGAGAAATAGGATGCTGGAGAAATTCGCATTTTGTCACTCTTTTCAAGACCGGTATTCCGTTTTTATTCCCATTAATTAGACGTGCCTCGATGAGTATCGAACCCGTAATATCTGACGGTTGGAATGAATATTGATTGCCACACCACCGACACGTTATATTCTGTCCATGCAAGCCTTGTGCTCACTCAAAAATAGAATGTAAAATCGGTTTTTGAAACCGCTTTACCTGATCCATTATTGTAGATCTCCTCAGAAAGATCCTTCTTCAAGTCTTCCCTTACCGTAAATGATAGTGTAAAACTGATTTTATGCTTTGTACACACTTAAGCGACGTTTGTTTTAAGATCTGCACGAAGGTCAGTTCGATTCATCTTATTAATCCTCTCAGAAAACAACGCAATGCCAGATAGAAATTCAATATTTCGGACCTTCATTCTCAAATAATATCGTAGCACTCATTCCTAAATGTATGATTTGAAAACGCCTTATTTCAATATAAAATGCATATCTTTACAGGTAGGTACTATTTAACTGTATACGAGTTCTGATTTTAAATATGATAAACCGTTCGCTTGCACTTGTCAGCGTCAGTTGAATGCCAAGACTACTGCAAATGTTCAAAGTTTGTTTATTTTAAATGACGTCATTGTTGGTCAAATTGTGGATACAATTAATGAGAATTTGATCGATATGAATAAGCCCAATAAATGCAGTTTTGAATATGACCTCACTAGTTGAATTGAAAGCAGTACGGATTTCACATAAAGATCTTAAAGGTCTCACTAAATTGTTATCTTAACTAAATTCGTTGCCTTTCAGCTTACTCTCTGTAGCTTTATATTTGGTGATCCTAGTAATAAGCCTCCTAGAAGCTCTCAATTTTAGTTCGTTCATCGAATGAGAAATCATTTTTAAAGCCACGGAAACAAAAAATAGAAACTGGCGGGTCACTGCTTATAATCATGGCAACCGCTTAAATTACCCGTCTTAAATTTAGGATGCTGAATGTCTTAGATGCTTCCTTCTAACAGAGCACTCCCCTTCCCCTCCTCCTGCAGCCATGAAAACGCAATCCCTATTTGCATCTATAGTGTTAACCTATCCAACATCTCTTTCAGATTATAAAATTGGATGAATTAGGACAGACGTTTCGGCTGCTCTGGGTTGAGTGTTTAGCCACACCAGGATTTGCGGTTAGTTAGTTTAATACTGTGGACATCCTAGTCCTAACAAATCAAAACTTAAAGCATAACAATGAGTATAGACAACTGGATTCGAAATTAAGGGAAACCAATTATGGGCCTCCCAAACCTATTACAGGGTAGTAATATTGACGATCTTTCTTCTACTCGTTTTTTACGCGTTGACAAATCCTTATCTGGGTCAACTTAGAGTTATTCATAACAAATACATCTACGTGTTCAGAAAATATTTTTGCTCTGAAGTAACACGACCTATATTTCTTATGGAATATTATTATTCGATGGCTGATCTGCTGCTGGTGAATACCACTACCCACTTTTGAAACATGCGCTTTTTAGAATAATGACCTTGAATTTTAACTTCCTCTATTTCGTTCTAAATGGCAGTGGTATCACTTTCTCCTCGATTGATAACTATCTTATTGTATTTAACCTAGCATGCTTTTGAACCAATGCACTTACTTTAAGTGAATTTTATTATTGATGAACGGAGTAACAAAGGTACAATTACTGATAAATCTACTATTAGTACCTTTTCTTTGTCAGAACTATGATGCATTCAAATCTAATGGCTTCAAATATATCTAACCACGAAGCTGGTACTTTTCCAAACAGTAATTCTTCTGCCCTCTATGGAATTCAATTCTACATTCTTCTCTAGTCTCTGAAAGGGCCTTCAAAAAGGCCCCAACACAATCTGATGGTTAGCGGAAATCTGTGTCAAAAATCCAAGCTCCAATGAAAAAGACATCGCTTTTTGGCTGCTATGAAAGTAGTTCTTTAGTTGTCTTGCCCCAAAACTTATTTTGTGTCATTAATTCCCAGGGCGAAATAGACGGAAAGATTACACGAAGTCATGCCTAAGGCGAGTCGATTGTGACCCTAAGGAAATGCTTTAGTTCGGCCGGGCTGTCATGGCTAAAACAGCCCGTCTGTCTCTAAAAGCGTAAGCACCCACCTCAAGGGAATTCTCGTGAAAACAGTGAAGTGTGAAGCCACCGATTGTTTTTGCAGAAAGGAAAGCAACGAGTTTGAACTATCGACAGGATCACAATTCCTCAGGGATAACGATCAATTAGGACTTTAGAGTCCGATTTCTGGTTGCTTTATTTCCTATAAAAGACAAGGATGATTTAAGTGCCATGTATCAGAATTTCACCATCAACGTTTGAATAAGATTGATTGAAATGATCTTTTTTAAAAAGCAGCATATTTTCTTCGGAGGTGAGAAAGGCAGTAAAAATCCTAATCCCATGAATCAGATCTCCCTAATCTTTCCTCCGAACTATTTCCTCACAACTATGGGTCTTGCTATCTTTATTAATAACCGTAGATAGCATTACAACGCTAGTTGTTCAAGGCGCGAAATTGCTTTCAGGACATTTTAACATCCTAACAACCTCTTTTAAAGCCGCAAACACGAGCCGACCAGTTACAAGTTGATTGCCTTTCGCAAATTCCCCTGGAAAGCTTAATGTGCCATTAATTACGTGCCCCTCTTTTCAGCAAACTAGGCCGCCGAACATGGCGACACGCACGTGTGGGCGGTCGATAGGTACACGGTGCTAAAAGAGACGTCACATAGGATGAGTCATCATGCAGAGGCCATATCAACAAGGGCGATAATAGGCTGTTGGCATAGCAACTCAGGAAGAAACATAACATGTCTGCGTGGGTCTCTGTAACGCAATGCAAACACATAGGTGGACATTTGCTGACTGTCTCAATTAGGAGTAAATGATGTAACATTATAAAAACAAAATAAAAACACTACCAGAGGAGTTAACTAAGAACTGCTCAATTCCAGGTAAATTCCGCGGAAATTAAGAAAGATTAAAAATGCATTGAGCTACAATGAATTGTCTATGTAGTCTCCTCAGGAATTTTCTAGAGCTAACAACCGGAGTGAGGTAAATGAAAGCTAATAACGAAGAAAAATCGAGTAGAGCAGAATATTTAGGAAGGGTGTGAATGATGATCTTCAAGGACGAACTAAATTAAGGCAATAAGTGATACTAGTAAATTGATTATTTCACCCTAAAATTCAACAGTGAGTAGATTAAAAAAATCTCCCTCATTCTACAGCCCCTAGAGTCAGACATGATAATATAAAACGGGGGTCACATTAATACTTAACACGGAGTTAAGTAAAAAATTTACCTAATCCCATATAAATATAAGTACTAGAGGTCAGGTCAAAAAAGGTCGGTGCAGTAGTAAAATTCAGTAAATTTTTGCAGAAATAATTGTTTATAATAAGATGTCTTATATCGTAAAAGTAAAGCGTGATAAGGATTTATTTGTAAATCAAAGCCAGGAGCTATGTGTTTATCAATGAATTACTGGGAAAAAGCACATTCAAACAAAAGTTTCGGAATCGAGCTGAAGAACAATAAATGGACCGGCAATAAACACCACATTTCCAAAGTCAAACCCTTTTGAACTAGTAATGAGACTGTGTTTCGTTAAAATAGCTCATCTTCGCATGAAGACACTGTCTTCACTCCTTATGCCAGTGTTCATTTCGTCGATTTCTTTCATTCGGTTAGCTTGAGGCTGTTTTCAGAATGATAAGTCTTAACTGGCATTCAAAAGGTGATTGTTTAATCAGAACGCATTGGGTTTTGTCATATTTGTAGTGCAGTGATTTCTTTTATCATGTAATAACTCTTCTTTTATCGGTTAAACGTTCGCATACGAATCCCTCTGAAATGAGGCTTCACCCCTTAAGGAAGTGGAATTGAATATATCGGGTTTTCAGCTATGATGAGCTAGTTAAATATAGACTTGCTTTGGTGTTTTATTTAATTCTCCCACGACGTGACTTAGTAGCTTCTTTTTAATTCTGACTTAGAATAGTTCCTTTTGTTTGCCGAATGCCAAGTTAAATTTCTTGCTAAATATGAATCATTTTCATTTAGGCCCAAATTTTTTCAACCTTTTCTTTTCTTCCCTCCACATAATGACATCTCGAAAAATAAGTAGCGTGCGTAACGAATGGGTTATGTTTAAAAATAGTTCGCTCATGTAGCTCCCTCGAAATGCAATTAACTGCAAGTCGCTAAGAAATATATATTTGGGACCATCGTTTTACCTCCTTTGCTAACTCCTCTGTATTGTAGTAAAACAGTAGCAATGTTACTTGTCTAATTCAACATTAGACAGAAATCTATGGTGGTTCGACTCGTACTTGTTAACAAATTAGGGATTTGAAATAAATCCATAATTTGAACATCGTTAGAACTCTGTATCCAAACGATTAATTACGCCATTGCTAGGACATTTTCGCATTCCCTTGTTTGAACAATAGAAGTTGTCACGTAAATTATCATTTTATATTCTGTTGTATAAGGCAAATTTTCCATGTCACACCAATCTGCACTACAGATTCATTTTTGTTCTAAACCAGTCTACAACATAAATGAAAGCCCAACTCTTTTGTCTTCCCATTAATCTAAGTTGTCGTTAATTCCTAAGGATAGGAAGAACTTATCATATCTTTAGAGTGCTCAAAATATGTTCTCCGAACCATTCTGTTTCATATAAAACAGATATTTTCTATTCGTTAACTTGTAGGTTACGAAATCTTGCTCGTTTAAGTCATTTTATAAAACAAATTAAATGATCTATCGTTAAGTATAATAAGGTTAGGAGAAAAAACACAATGCCGATTAGGAGAAAAGAACAGTAGTTAGATACAAAAGGCAGGCTTAAACTTAAAACTTTACTGAGAGACACTTTGACTTCTTTCTCTCCTAATTTGAAGGTTGTGATACAAGTTTGGGGAAATTATGTAGCTATTGAGCATTATTTATGGAATTTAAATAGAAAAAAATAGTTACTATTCAAATATTGAAAATGAATGTTATTCACAATGAATAATCCGCATTATTTTCCCAAGTTTATTGAAGTTGATATTTATAGCATGGATAAATGTAAAAATTGAACAAATCCCGAATGATACATCACAGGACAAACTATGTATCTCATACTATGAATCCGGCTTCGTGAAGAGATTGTTCAAAAATTCTTGTTATGTTAACGCATAAACATGGTCAACGCATGCACAGAAAATACAATGCCAAAAAATTTGGTGTCTGATTTATTTTGAATTATGAAAATGATTGCTCACGAGATCCTCCATGAAAAAATCTTAAGTTAATATGGAACATGATACATACATATAGTGCACCATTTCTCCTAGGTTTAAAGAAATCAGAGTTTTCTTTATTGAGTTTAATGACATTAAATCAAAGTATTATCTAAATATATTTCTGTCAAGATGACCGGGTATTATGTTAGATCGCACAAATTGTCGCTTTAACCAAAGAATAATCCGCATATTTGAAGGTCGAAGTGAAGGAATTTGTGTGGTTTATTTGTCTCTGTCAGTAGTAAAAATGGGTGAAATCGATTGTTCTAAACAGGCTTTCGAGTTTTTATTCTATGAAGTGATCAAATATTTCACTAACCAAACTAAAAACGTATGTTTTAAGTTTCACTTTATTGCAGTACAGCTCTCAGACGGTCACGCAACGGCCATGCATTTGATCGAAAATATGGGTTATCGAATAGGACAACGCTATATTGAAAAGTAACGTTCCCGATGAAGCTAATCAGTCATAAGAATGACGAGAAATTTGCCTAGGTTTACTTCTGAAATTGATATTGTAAAATATATTTGTCGTATTTATTGGCCTCACTTGTTCCATAAGGCGATCGATTCGTTGAAAACGAATAATGCCGTAAGCTTCTCTTTGTCCGTTAATTCTTTAGGACGTATATGTTCTTCTTGATTCTGCTTTCCCGTTTCTCACACGAATTGAGCCAAGTCAGCAATATAACTCAAATGTGGAAATGGTATGTACATTCCTTCAGTTTGTATATAATATTTTAGATTTTGGCCTTCGCTTGTGGTCTACTAAGGGGAGCTCTTACAAGCCTTGGTGTTAATTGCATCGTAAATGCAGAAATATCGCATGTTCCGTCTTGTAAGTTTGTTTGTTTTTCCCTTATTAAATTCTTTCTGTAGGCCAATTTACCATTCGGGTATCACCAAGAATCAAATCTACTTGATCGTAAAATCATTTTATTAAATAAGCAAATTGTGATTTTTTTCTACGATGTAAATATATTTCATTAATGTTTAATTTGAATGGCCTTGCCAGTTATTAGGTCTTCGGACTAATTTTAGAACCTCTCAATTTATTCCCGAAATTTTTAAATTTTCTGGGGTTAAAACTTTTCTAGGACTTATCTTGTGATGGGTTGGAAAACTGAAGTAGCACTTTTCCAGTCAGTGAAGCTACTTTGTGAGTCGGTCTAAATTGTTCTATTCCAAATGAGAAGATCAGTAGTTAAGTGGGTAAATGGGTAAAAGCGAGATAAACAGTATGAGAGAAAAATGGGAAACTGGTTGCACTGATCGCAGAAGGGGAAAAACTTGGTCAGATTAAGTTACTGTTAGAAGAATATTCCAAGTAAGAAAATCTTATTAAATAAGACAGGTAATATGGGAGTGCATAATGTTCATTAGTGCGCGAAAGAGGGACCGAGAAATATGGAAAAATACAAGATGAAAAGAAGTGCCCATCTTGCCACTAACCTCTCACAAGTGGGGACCTTGTGATTGAGTATATATGGTCTGCTGTTCTCCCATGTTAATTTGATTGATCTACTTCGTGTGCAGGCAAGTGCGTGTATAGTATCTGACATGCTTACTAGATGAGCCTACTTCTAATTTCTCAGTGGCAACGTGCTGGATGGCTTACGGGACGACGTTGACTGTCCTGCGTTCTTTATTCGTCTTTTGAAAAACCAATACAAAATCATCATCTGGCAATTAAGACAGTGTAAATATATGCGTCAGCACGGTGATACTAATGAATTTATTTTGTACATATTTATGCGCACGTATTTAATGGATTCAAGTAGATTTAATAACGTGAGGATGATTATTTATGCCATGTGTGCAAACTGATCTACTGTTTGAAATAATGAAATGCAGGCTTAGCCTTTTCAGAGTTTCCATGGGCCATAACAAGTAAATGTACATTTTCATTAGGTTCATCCCATTAAAAAACGGTATCTATGTTACTTGAAGGAGTCTGGTAGCTTTATAAACAAGAAAGTCCACTTTCCAATCATACTTGCCACCGTTTCTCTACTTTCGGACCCATTGTAAAGGGAATGATGCAATTCAGACGTCACCTGAATTACCAACATTAGCTACACAATGGTATCCATTCCGATAATCGCTAGATTTTGAGCAATAAACCTGTAGTACATTGCATTAATTGCTGATTTTAGAGTTTTTTCACCAGAGGTCCGAATTTTAGCTCTAAAGATATTTTTGTCCTATCTTCAAAATTTCGATGGAGAAGATCAAAGACATCCGTTTTATTTTCAACAATGGTCTCTAGAAAAAACATAAAATGCAAAGGAAAGACCCTAAAAACAATTTTTGCTGTTATCTGAGTTAAGGCAAATGCTGACTAACCTATGAACCAGTGTACTTGGTACCAAACTGAGCAATTTATTGCACTAAATTTACCTTCTCTATTCACTTTGACAGTTATTTTTGCCTTATTTTTCCAATATAAAACTGCTAGATAAAAACCTGCCTTCTTTCATCCTAGCTGCGGTAAAAATAACGTTGGAAAGAGAAATAAATACAGTGAGGATATTCAGGCATTTGTAACACTAAGGTTATCAACGTCTTCTACTTTCATCTGCTTCTCGTTTTGGATACCTTGAATACTAAAACCGGTCTTTATTGATAAACGGACTCTGATAAAAATATCGAATATAGAAACACGTTTTGTTTCGATGTTCAACGAACTTTAATCTTATGTGAACCCATGACCAAAACAAAAAATTAAGGCATTTCGTTGGTCTTATGAAATGATACGTCCACTTCGGCAGGTGCACAAGTTTAACTCAATTACGATCATTTGATTGAGATTACTTACATGCGAATAAATCTAAAAAATATAATATTTATTTTTCACATGAAATATTATTTTTATCACAGGTAGATTCCAAAAAATCGTTAGAACGTTGTTAATAGGAAAATTGTATTTAGGATCTTAATATAAAATATAAAAAATACGTGAGATTCTTAATTAAAACTACGAGGTGTTGGGTCGGCATAAAAACAGGTTATAGAGTCTAATGTTCCAGTAAGTAACTTAATACTCAATTCCTTATCTCGTAACCGAGTTACCAGTTATAAAACTAATAAGATGAGGATAACGTGGTTGATACAAGTTTGTTGTTGTGAATAAAAGTCGTATGATAGAATTATTGAAATTGAAGCAAAATAAATACCTTAAATAATTTATTGCTAGACTTTGTGATTAAAAATTATTTGATAGAGAAAAAGATTGGCAAGTAAAAATAATTTTAGATTCATGAAGTAAATTAAATCTATATGCCTTTGTGTCTATTTTTTACTTACCTTCAAGTTTAGCACACTTTTGAAAATTTAGCCTGCCTTATGTGCTAGGCTGTAGATATTATTTAATTTTTATTTCAAATGGTCTTATTGATGTTTTAATGCAATAATGTTGTGGATTTTTTTATTATTGCATCAATTTCTTCTCCTCCACTGTCCATTTGTACATAGTCTTCCTACCCCTATTGATGCGAACAGCAGCAATGTTACTTTCGCAGCGCATTTATTTTGTACTCAACAATACGCGCGCTCAGGATCGAATATTTCCCTTTCCTGTCCTCCAGTTGAACAAATTCAAAATGAGAGTGTTGTTTTATGGACTGGTCCTTCCTTTAACCATTCATTAAATTCTACAGACGCACTTGAGTTTGGCAATATCAAGTTATCTTTGGATGGTCTCACAATATACAATATTTCATTGCAGAATCAAGGAAATTATTCATGTTTTTATAATGGAAATGCTTCTTTATATTGGTCAATTTTTGTTCTTGGTAAGTGAACATTTGTCATCATATTTTTTCTCCTAAATAGACATTCCTACTCTTCCCACTACTCTAAGGCTAACTGCCAATAATGAATCCGCTATTTCCATACATTGGCGGAATAAAACACCAGTGCCAAAATCAACTATTTATGAAATTCGAATTTTTGGGTAGGTTTTTGAAATTCAATTATTTCTTCACCAAATACAGGTCACAGAATGAGACTGTGAATGTATCAGCAGTTGAGCGAAGGTTAACAATTGATGGATTAGATCCCTACTCAAAGTATTTTGTCTCTCTCACTCCTTATGATAAACTTGGTGCAGGGGTTGAAACGTGGAATGAAAGCATTTGTACAGATTCTGGTGTCCCCACTGCTACTCCCACTTTAACTCTCGACTCTTTCACCAACACTTCTGTGTCCTTGAACTTTTCTGCTGGTGAAATTTCCTCTATTCCGGATGGCCCTTTCACTTGTCCAGGAACATTGTCACCCAGGAAACACCTCAATGGTCCATTTAAAGGATATCGATTAACTCTAGAGGCACTTTCGTTCAAGAGCATCATCAATATGACAGTGAATAACCAAACGGAGGTAGGTATTACATTATATAATATTGATTTGTCGTTTAGTCATATACGTTGAATCGACTGTTGCCCTATACCTCCTATCGCGTAAACTTGTCTCTCTCTAATGGACGGAAATTCGGACCTCCAAAAACCCTCAATTTCACAACTTTAGAAGGTGTTCCTGAACCACCCTCTTTGCAGGTTGAATCGCGGTCGACGGATTCTATCCGAGTCAGCTTTTCTTCGTCAGATAACAGAGGCATCGTACTAGGATATTATCTCAGGGTTTGTTATTATTTTAAGTCATGTATTATTTAATAAATTAGTTATGCAATCGAAATTCATGGCTTTGGATTTAGAATAAATAGGAGAGAATTCTTCCTTCGGAATTTTATTGAACTCTTTTTCATCTCAAATTGGAGAAGATAATACTATTTTCCTGTTTTTTTAGAGGAAATTGTTTCTCTGAGTTTCAGAAAATATATCCGTACTAATACCCAATCATCGGAAGGTCAACCATACTGGTGGTTGGATAATATTGAGGATGGCGTAATTTGGGTCTCACTTAGAAAGCTCCATAATGCCACTTAGATGACGTTTTACTATGTAGGCTTGGAAGTTACCATTAGTAATTGTTCTTATCAAAGTTTTATTAATTCTGACTTTAGTATGTCCGACTGACATTCTCATAGATGACCCTTTAATCACACTGAAATTTTACAAAATTGGGTGAATTTGTATGTATTTGAACATTCATTCATTCATTATTAGTCAAAATGATGGATAGGTTACACCGTTTGATGTTTTGAATGCAGGTTCGCGTTTGTTATTGTTATTTGATCTTGCGAAGTTTAGTCCTTTTTTCAACAAACCTTGGAAAGCGAATAGTTCTGTAGTCTAGAGTATTACTTTGAGAAGAAAAAAACACTAAACGCAGAGTATTTTAGAATAAAGGGTCATATTTTAATAAATTTTGTTATGATCACATATATTTGCAGAATAATTCATCGTCCGCTTTCGAAGCGGGTGTTTCAAGCTCGTATCTAATAATCGAATCTAAGTTGTAAACGCATGGGCTTCAAAGCGGGAAAATTTATGATGCGTTTTCATCTATTGTTCAAATACTTTGTTTAGCCACGATTGATAATCATTCCTAACCTCGTTTGGCAAATCGTTTTCAAACGCTCATCTTGGGTAAAGGTTGACATCATGGAGCCTTCTGAGATATTCGAGATACTCTCTATATTAGACTTAACTAGTGCGGTTGGCCATTCTGCTCACTGGGTGTGTGCCGATGGGAATCGAACCCGACGCATACTGATATTGTACCTTTTTTATTTATAATGGGCCTATTATCTAAAAAACATATTAAGAATACGAATTGGACAATTATGCATAGCTTGCAAATTCCAATAGATTGGAGAGATCTCTGGAGAGCCTTATTCATTTCATTTGTTCTTTCGATTTTCTTCCACCTTTGACTTGTAACGTTGATTTCTTAAGTTCTTATTCAAGGGAACACTTTCTCTTCATTTTATTAAACTGCCTAGAATTGGAAATAATTTTATCATAGTTCACATTCAGCAGTGCAAAAAAAGAGTTGTTACATGATCAATTTCTTCATTACACACTTGTATCCGACTAGAAAATTTTAAGCTAAGTGGATTCGAGCATTATCAGTACTACTCATGTATAAATTAAAAAGAAGTATATAGCTTAATCAAAGCTCTAAGGGTAGAGGAAGGTTTTGGTAATGAACTTTTAATTGTCGAATTTTTACTCATCACTTTGAATGAATTTAATGATCGTAGAATGCACCTTGAATTCTCACAGTTTAAAGCTATTTCATGATTCATCAGTTTTATAACATTCATTCGAATCTTGTGATTGCCGATTATTAATCCGTTTTATCGTTAACTACCATCAGTTTCAACCGCTTAATATGTTTCCCTTGTTAGTGGGCAGAGTGTAGCAATTCTTCGACTGTGGATTCAGCAGAAACAGAGGATTCCTACTTTGATATTAAGGGACTTCGAAATGCCACCTGTTATCGATTAGCTGCGGCTGCTAGGACTTCAGTTGGAATGGGGAATTTGAGTCCGCTTACAGAAGGATTTACTACTTGTTCCGGTGAGTGTTTGATTTCTTCTTCAAGATGTTTTGATATAGTCAAACACTGCTTTCTTAAAATTTTTATTGTTTCGTTTGCTTGAGCCACGCCTTGAAGTTCGTAATACTTTCGTTGTAATTATTCATCATTTTGACAGAGAAAATCGTCGTGATTCAATTAATATTGCTTTTAAAAAAGGATTTGGCGTAAAATTATAATTTTGACATTATAGATGGTTAATACGGAGCATATCTAATTACTTCAGATTATCCATGGTAATGTTGGCATTTTTGCAAGCATCCATATCAAGAACGATTGCTCTATCGTTTTCTAGAAGAGATTCGTCTGGTTAGGTTGATCTTCATTTTGAAATGAGTAAATCAGATCAGCCTTTATCTGGAAGACTCTATTAAGATTTATAAATTTTCTGATAGAGTTAGTACTTATGTATTTAGGCTGCTTCGCACTATCTGAATTGTGTGTATTTATATGCTGCTCATTGTAATGTAAACTTATAATTTAAAGACACATGTAAATATTTGTTCTCTAGCCTTCTCTGCACCCATCCTATCCAACATTTCAGCCATCTCGGAGGGGATTAAGGTCTCTTGGATATTCAATGATGCTCCAGCCTCCCCTGATGGAAATCACTGGTTCCGCCCCTGTATGAAGTCTTCCGTCGGAATCTGCAAAGATGTCCCCTTCAATTCCACCTTCCAACAAGAGGGTGTTTTTTCTGTGAGACGTTTATTCATTCTTTATTATTTTAACCCGCAGCAAAGCAAAAATTTTCCCCCCATTTTGCATTGTGGGAAAGAAATTGAAATCGGTTCAATAAATAAGAAAGGGGGAGAAGATTGAATAGATGCTGATTGTAAAGTTAAGGTTTCATTCTTCGTTAATTTTGGCATTCGGATTCTACAGTATTTACTTTATAGATGTTTTACTGCTTCGCATTCCAATTTTAAATTTCGTGATCCGTCGCCCGCATTACTGAACAAATTCCTATCCATGATATTCAATGCTCTCTGATCAGTTGTTCAATGGAGTTTATAAATGGCCTTAAATGGATTTTCTTTCTGACACGTGTAGTATTTTGCTAAAAAGTGAAAAATCAAAGCTCGTCTCTAGGACACAATTTTGCTGAGGTTTCAAGGGGAAACATTAGTGCAATTCAAGAAATCGTTAATGATAAGCTAACTTTTTAATAGACACTGGGAATGTCCTGTCTCTTATTTCCTCCATTTAGGCTTGCTTGTAATTTATCTAGTTATAAAATTTCCTGTGACCATTTCTGTATAATATTAATTGATAGGGTTCCACTTCTACCAATTTCTAGATAAGTGATCGATTTTTTTGGTGTGAGTATCATTTCCTTCAATAAAACTAATAAATTTAAATATTTCAATCATCTTATTTCTGTTGTTTATATTCCTTTTTGATTTTGTTTAAATCTTATCGAAATGGAATTTATTCTAAATTCCCTATTTCCGAGGCAGCGGTTCATTTTCTCATATCGGCTTATTGCTCCTTCACTTGCCTACTCATTGGCGCAGAACCTTCTTTTCATAAGATTATCACATGTCACAGGTATATATTTTCCTATGTATATGTTGATTTCATAGTACATTCTGTTTTAGTACTTTTTGATTGTCATTAAAGAGGTGCATTTGTGTATAAGAGTAGAACGCAATTCTCATTACTTCTTTTTCAGATTTTCCTTCATTTCAAACTTTTACTAACATTTCTCCCTATTTTTTTCCTCTCAGTACACCTTCTCCTTCTCAGAAGTGAACCGACTCTGGGATCATGAAGTTATCTTCAACTTCACAGTTCAGACAATATGTCTTCCACGAGATTGTAAAATTGATTGGCCTTGTCTGGAAGTTAGCAACCTCTCGAACATCCTTCAACTTGACCTTGATCGTAAGTTGCCATGACAAGGTTACAACCTTTGCAGTTTATCAACATTGGAAAATGTGCAAACAGCTAGAAGAGTTCTAATGGGTTATTTTTTTAATACGTTCTCATGTTTTCAATTGTGCTTTGATGTTGGTCATTAAGGAAAATATACATATATGCCTTAGTTGAATCCAATCTGTGGTCCCTGCATGTGGAATGGCTACTGGATAGTAATGAATACGTGACTACGTTATTATCTGCTATTTTCATTAACGACTATTGATTGACTTCTTTATGGTTGGACACAATAGGCTTCTAGTCCGTTATCTGACTTGATAAATAGAACCTCATTCATTCTGAGCTCCAAAATCATCAGGCCGACCGCTTTTTTCAACTTAAAATTCTGTTGGATTTATCCTTCCCTTTCATCATTTTGTTCTTCAAGCTTTCATCTTATTTTCACTTAATTATTGTAGCGCTCATCTATTGAACAGAGTAATCTGCCTGTTGGCTGATCTGCCAGTGCCTTCTCATCCTACTTTCACTTGCAAAGTCAATGACTTCTTTTTTATGCACACCTTTAAATTGCGGTTAGTGTTTGAAAGCGCGAAGAGTAAATTTTTTATAGAATTTGTTATCCAAATTTCGCTTTCTCGCCGGACACCTGTTAAGCATTCCCTTGAAGTTGTCTTAACCAACGATTTGGGAAAAAAGATTTAGAAGTACCTAATTTTGGTACATGGGCGGATATCTAATCTCTGTGAAGACATGCCCATAGGTTTTGTTTTCGCCTTACCAATTGTGCCACAATGATTGCTTGCTAATTAAATTTTCTTTTTCTTTCCGCAGATCTGGACGAGATGCTTTTCCAACCTAGTGGTTTTGGAGAGCTGAGTGATAAGGCAATCGGAAGCATAATCGGCTCTGTTTTTGTTATCTTTCTCATGATCTGCTGTGCCAGTGTCGTTGCATTTATCTACTGGTGAGTGAATACTGCTTAAATGAGTAGGCGCCAGTCATTAGTGGCGGCTTATCTACCATCCAGGGAAATAATATCCTTTAATGCACTACTATGTGTGCAAATGAATCCGAGACAATAGACACTAATCGTAATTAACTGATATATAGAGAATTTTTACGCTATCGCGTTAGACACTTACACAGCTGCCGTCGTGAATAGGGGAGTTTTTTTCGCATACATCCAGGGCCTTCATGTTGCTATGTGGACGGATTGTCCCAGATTTTAAGTTTGATTTCTTAAAACATGGTACTATACTTGCTTCGATTTCATCCGAAATGTTTCTGTAACCCCGTCAAACGATTTTTCTACCATATTTTTTCATTCGAATTGGGAATGATCATTAGGAGTATTCCCTGTAGCCACATCCCAATTTTATTTTCCGCCTTTTAAAGGCTACTGTGTCATACAATTCATTTTCTATATGCCCTTGGTGTTGTAATCAACGTGCATGTTCATTAAATCTTGGATTACGAGATCGAGATTTGTCAGTGCAATCCAGTAATTGAAATAACCATTGGTTAGTGCTGGTTGACAGAAGTAATAGAATGACTGCTTTTTAGAGATATAAATTGTTATTAAAAAACTTTTAATGCGCTCCACTGGCGCAGTGGTCAACGTGTACGTCTGCCATGTCAGAGGTCGTAAGATCAACGTCAATCGGTGCACTTTCAGTGATTTTTATAATGCTGGCCGACAAGGTAGGTGGTAGAATGTGAGTTTCTTGCAACAGCGGGTTCAGGATATTTTCTCTCAAGTCAAGTGCTATGAATGGCGATGAGAGAGGTTGGTTGAATTGATGTTTCTCAATCAGATAAATACTTTTATTTACGAATTATTTTTCCCGAACTTCTTTGCCCTCAGTCTTTCTCTTATTTTTATTCTTTGGGTAGCCAAACTCTCTTGCTTAACCTCCGTTTTTTTTAATTGATGATAACGTTGGGTTACTTTTGCCTTTTCATTTCAAATTATATCTTAGGTAATGAGTTAATGTAATACCTCCTTATTCCCAACTTGAATGAGAACCTTAATCGCCTTTTTACAATTGTTTGGAGAATCCTTTATTTTCACTGCATAGTTGTTTATCATTATTTCACTTGGATAAATCAAGTCTATTTTATATTAGCTCACAGTTTCATGGTTTTTCGTAGAAATGAGATTTCATTTCCCACAAGAAATAAAATTCAATGCAGTTATGATGGCATACATAATTTCCATTTCGCCTGGTTTGGGCCAAAGTTACAAAAGGTCGCATGCAAACTCATTCTTTCTCTCATCACATATGCAAATACAAAGGGACCTTAACTAGGTTTTCTCGGTTCACACAAAGCTCTCATCGTATTCAAAATCTCATGTCAGTTCTCTGGTATCAAGCTCTAATGAAAGGTTGAGAGGCCATCTAGTATAATTTCATTAGCATTACTCAATCAATCATTCTCTCATAGGTAGAGAAGGGTCTAAGTTGATTGAAATGGCGAGAGACGAAATTCTCTGTGAGAACATTTCATTTTCACTTTTTTGTGAGTATTTGATGCAAGCCAGGTAATCATCATTTTCACGTTTCCAGAATTCGTGTTACTATTTTTCGAGCCTGAGTTAAACTTGTAAAATTAATTCTCAGCCTTAGGTTGTGTTCTGAAACTTAAAATTGTGTACAAACTTTTTTATTTGAAAAGCGCAGCCATAAAGTAATGGGGTTTTGTTGGCTCATTACTTAGACTTCCCTTTCGGATATTCACTGTCTTTGTCTACATCCTTATTTGATCGGATAAAACAAGACCTCACACCCATATCAATGCTACGAGTTGAACTAGATGTTACTTTTAAAATTATATCATCTTGGGGTGAGGAGAGTAGAATGTGAAGACTGGTCTTGAACGTTAAATATTTATTTAAACAGAAGGTTTTATACGATTTTGATATGGGGCACATTTTTTCCTCAAAACAATATTTACGAGGGGAGAAGAAAAATTTTGAAGCTTCAGTTGGGGTTGGGTCTCTGTCCTTAAAAAGTCATTTCATTAAATCATAGGCTGTATTTCGTTGAATCTCAGATTTTAGAGCAAGTGGGTTATAAGTGGAGTAGACTTTGGTTTTCAAGAACGCAGCTTTGGACATTTTGTTCTTTGTCCATTAGACCTTCGTGGTCTCTGATATTTAAAGTTCTTTGGAGTTTATTCCGATGATATTTTTCTTTATCGAACGTTTGCATTCGTTTTGTATTTTTACAGTTGAGCATTTTCCAAATCAGTGCTAATTCGTTTTCACTGTAGGAGAACGACTTCATTGCAAATTGCATTGTTTTATTAAATTAGACGGCGCTATCCATCCCATACTTATGACGTGAAAAAAGCAAAGATTTGCAGTTCCGTCATCGTTCTTTATTTGGTGAAAAAACGTGAAATTAGAAAGAACAGAAATGTAAAAAAGAGGAGTTCCCAAAATTTTAGCACCAGTTAGTCGAAACGCAAGCTGAAGTATTCTTATTTCATTTAAAAACTTCACATCAGTAGCCAAGGCAGCCGAAGAGCAAAAAAGGGAACCGGTTTTATGTATTATTTCATGGTTGTAAAGTAAGCGGGGCGTCAGCTCCCCTTCCCCTAAAAAGTACCTTGCGTCGTCAATAAAAGGGGCAGAAAGGAATCTTCAAAGAATGGAAATTTATTCACACGATTCTACTGTATCACTCTTTTCTAATCAGATGTCAGGTATTGTACTTCTTGGATGGATGGGGTTTTATTCTTTTGTTAAGAAAAAAATATTTAATAATTTATATAATTATATTTTCTTGGCAAGTTCTTATGTGATTTACCCAGCGAAATTTAGCGATCATTCACTGATCAATATTTTCCAGATTGCTTTTGATATCATTTTTTTACTGCCAATAAGGATTTATATTTAGTTTCTTTCAAACTTCTAACTGTAACACTGGTTGAAGTTTTTTGTCTCGTCTGTGATGTAGTAATAGTGTTTTCTAGACGAAATGCACGAATTGGTATATAGAGAGCGAAATTACCACTTATTGATTATTGACTAGGGGGTTATACGTTTTTATCAGTATGCCGATAATCTTATCAATGATGAGTGTTGATGCTCTGCTCCTTGAAACTTGGCGATATAGTGCGGTATTGAGCGATGGATTATGTTATCATTTCACACGTTTGTTTCAAAATTACCACCTTTCTGTCTCATCAACGACGACGACGACTATCATCGATTGGGAGTCATCAGCATTCACACTTTCCGTTTCACTACTTCAATGTTGTCCTTAGTTTTCCGCTTCGACGATGCACTGTCTCTTCAATAGCTCAGGGCTACTAACTGATACTAGCCGTGGTGTTTTAAACGGATAGCTCATTTTTTCTGACATAATAGTGACATTTATACCTTCGATATTCCGTGTTGTATTAAGCAGTAGCAATAGTCGAACATTTTCCAACTGCAGAATCCATAATATTTGATCAAACTCTGCAATATGTGCCCCCCTTGTTTGAAACAATCATACATTTTCATCACGTGTGCATTTGTGTGCAATTTATTTACTCTACGCGTTGGCGCTTGCAAGGATCTTGTCAATAACGCGTCTCATTGACATTTGCACAGTCCTTCCTCACCTCCGATTTTTCTGTCATTTTCGGTCAAAATGATCGACGCTACTTTGACGTAAACATTTCCTGTTTGCAAAGACAGTCCAAACGATCGCATGAAATTATATTTTATAAGGGTGTTGATGGACTGAGACGAACAATTTTTGATTTAAACTTTTGTTGATGTTTGTCTCGAACTTCGTATAGTATAGCTGGTACGGCCATTTAACATCCCAGTTAACAAGAGTTCTTGCACTCGTAGAACAGAACGAACAAGGCGTAAATGGAGAAAAGGGGTCTAACGGTGTCACCTCTCGGAAAGCATATAACAGATCAGTAGAGGCCTACCAATGAACAAATCTACTCGCTTGAACGTTTCAGAGTCCTACTAGTTGTATTGCCTTTGTATCTTGCTTTTTAACCAAGTACTTATTTCTCTAGTCGCTCCTCACGAGTCTATAAACGTCGCGGAATGGGACTGGGTGGGATTGGCGACGACTTTAGTGGTGGAAGCGGTGGCCTCGATCGTCTGGATGATGCCCGCACTCCCCTGGTCGCACCGAAGATGCGACGCTTTGAGGATAGTCCACATAAACCTATTCCGGCGGAAAAGCTGGCCGCTCATGTCGCCAGTTATCATGTGGACGATGATGCGGGATATCAGACAGAGTTTGATGTAAGCGGTCAGGTCTCTTGCATGCTTTTCAACATTTTAATTACTTATTTAACCCCACCGCATATTTAAAGATGCAAATGTGGTATTAGTGATAAAGATTTTTTGTTTGAGGAAGTTTATTTTTTCGAGTATTCCATGAGTCTTGGCATGTTTTTTATGCTTAGAATTTTCGTTATGCAATGTATTATTGATGATTTAACGATGAACGGTAAAAAAGACGCACTTAAGTAGAAGGCTAATGGATTCAGGTCCTTTCATCAGCGAATTCGAGCCCAGTTTCTGTCGGTAAAATAGACAATTATTATCCTTGGCAAAGCAAGAATATTTCCCACTTTTTATCATAATTCAAATAGTCGAGAAGATGGAAGTTGCTAAGTGGAAATAGGTAATAAAAGTCAACGTAGGATCAACCCTTCTTGATCAGACTTATGGATTCGTCAGGTTGTCCTTATGTCATAGGTCGTTTGTATTTGGTTCTTAACATCACAACCTGATATCATACCCACAGCGTTCAGAGCTTATCGTCCAACAGATTTAATTGAGAGGTTGACTATCTGTCTCTTCTGAAACAAATAGTTCTAACCGGTACTATTTAAAATATTTTTAACTTGACAAAATTCCTTATGGTTCAATGAAGATGGATTCTAATAGAACGGTTATAGTTTAATAATCTTCTCTTTTAATTATTTGAAAAGTCGATTGCTTCCTTTGATTGAATTCTCAAAATTATGAAGATATAGTTGCGCATACATGTTGAAGTCCGAAATCTTTCAATCCTTGGAGTGTTTGGCTTTAGGAAAAGAAAAATATATTTAAAGTAACTTCTCATATCATTTTGTTTACGTTTCCATTTACGTGAGTGCTATATATGCGCTTTATTTAAATACTGTGAAGTACATTCTTAAATATAAAAGGGCAGTTGTTAGTTTGCATGCGAATAAGTTTATTTTCCAAACATTTCACTATCAAGCGAAGTATCAGTAATGGTGATCTCTTATCGATTCCATTGGGCCATATTTTTTATTGCTGATATGCCAGAATTCGTATTACCTGCAAATAAACTAATAGCTCTGCAGCTCTGCTACTATTGGAATGGCGTCACCGTCTAATCTTTCAAATTTGAGTGAATCGGATTTTGTAACTGCTCATTCGTCCACTTTGTAGAGCTACATACTACTCAGGTCCCTGCAAGAGGAAGGAAAAGGGCTTTTAGTTCAAAGGAACCGGTCATTATTGAGAAAATAAGTATTTTTATATAGTATCGGATATGGGTTAAATGATTGGATGACTAGTTAACCATTACTGGAAGCGATGAATTCATCACTGGTGGTCTTACTTATCCAAGTTGTGGTGTATAAGTCTAGTAATCGATTGTTCGATACACGAGGGATGAATTTACCAGTATACTCTTCGTACTCAATCGAGTTCGCCGAAAATATTCGCTTTGGTATCCTAGCACTGCCTTGATTAAACTATAACCGGTCTTGGAAATGGGCGTTTAAGAAAATGCAAATGAATAGTAATCATCCTTCAAATCGCTATCCGGTGTAATTTTAAATTATTCACTCTCAAAACTTCAATCGTTTTAAGATACTTTATGCCAGCAAGTTAGTCCAGGATTTAGACAGATAAGCAATAACTGGAGCTCAGCGTTCACAGTTCATCTTCCTCTCTTCTCATTAAACATCTAAAACCGTTCACCTTCCGGTCCGGTGTGTTTGAATACGAGCATAATTAATGCATAATGACTCCCCAGGGAAGTTAGGGAAGCATTTTCCATCACTTATCATAGGTAGAGGGTTGGCGTTATGGAGTGTCCCTGGTGGAAACTTCGAATTTCGTCATTCGCTATGCTATCCAGATTTAGTCAGTGTCGTTGGCCATTCCGTCCACTGAGAGTGTATCGATGGGTAGATGAGCATATTAACAGTTGCGCATTCTCTATTCGAGATTAGTATATTAAGGGGCATACATTCGATTGGTTTGGTAATTGTAAGGCCTTTTCGGGGTTTTATCATTTCACACCAAAATTATTGAACATGATCTCTCCTATCACCCATACGGTATTTGCACTTTTCTCCGCCCTTTGTTCAGAGGCTTTAGTCCTTAATCTGAATGCCAAAATCTGTCCAGGTCTTTTATATAGTTTAATATTACCGGTGGTTCCACTTTTGGTGAAATATAAGCTAAACAGAACTTCTTTTATCACTTCTGAGGGCTTTATGATCTTATTTTTTCTAAAATAGGCGATCTTTAATGGCTTTACTTACTATTTAGGTTATCCTAAATTTGAAGTTAAATTCTTACAGGGTATATTTGACAAATAACTTGTATCTTTCTTTGAAAGCAAGTGTCCAAAACCGATTGCCTAATGACTAGGAAGGACATCTGAGAAATTGCAGGTTGGAAGGATTGTTCACTTTATTGATTAGGTACGTGGAAAAACTCAAAGGGGATTCTGGTTGAGTTACCTGTGGAAAAAATTTCCCTTATTTTTCCACATTTTAAACTGGATGTCTTCCTTCTAGGGTTCTTTTCATCTCTCCATAAAAAAATCAGAAATCTTAATCCATCATATGGTGCCTATGGTTTTCACTCGTAGTCCTGCTTATTCCCTCTTTTTTAATCCAAATTAGGTTACTTTAACGGCCGAGCTTATCACATTTTACCGCTTATCCGTATTTAGGGCCACTTCTAAAGTCATTCTCATACACTTACTTTGACATAGGTATGTTGAAATATCTCGGATCCCACGGTACAAAGTGGTTTCTAGTGTTTCATTTTATTATTTTGCACATTTGTTGTTATCTGTTTAGCTGATTTTACGCCATTCTTCACTCTATTTATCTATTCTGACCTAGAGATACTACTTAAATAACGACTGAATTCATTCTCTTATTCTTTTTTTACAGGCTATCGAGCAGAGTGTTCGGACAAGTTGGCCAACATCAGTGGCTCGTCAACCGGATAACATGGCCAAAAATCGCTATACCAACGTCTTTGCCTGTAAGCTCTCTTCCCTCTTTTTCTCACCTTCATTTCAGTCAAATCAGTAATAATTTTTGTTGTGTGGATAGGCTCTTTTAAACCTCGAGGGGATAGTGTGAGAGGAACGAAAACTGCTTGTTGAGGTGACTCACAGTATGAAGTGCGAGATAAAATCTCTTCCACTGCTCTTCAACTCTATCGATAGCCTATATTTTAATTGAGTTGGTAGATTATTCATTGCATGGCTTTTGTAGCTCGAGGGTGAGGTTTATTGCTTGGTGTGGTCGGAGATTGAGATGCGGCTTGATGTGACTTACTGTTCTGTTAACCAAAAGAATGAAGCATTTAACCAACCTGTCGTTGTTAACTGTAAATTTTTGCTGAATTTGAAGATCTAACATATAACCCTAGTTTATATTGGAGGATTTTTTGAAAAACTAGACACCCAGACTTAGGAAAGGTAAAAGAAAGTGGGGGTATTGAAGGTTTTCAACGCTTTGGTACACTACTCGACTGTTCAGATAACGCTTTTGAGAGCGCTTTCCATACCTACTTTTGATGACCTTTGTGATGGTTCGAATAAAAGTCTCATCTTCCTGGATTCATATAAACTTTTGTGAGTAGTCCTGATGGGCAGATCTGCATGTATGAATTCCGAGTTCACGTGCACCATTGCTAAATCGTATAGCTTTAGTACACTGATCATTATTTGTGGCTCGTTATCGTTGTGTTGGCTTCATTTTAAGCAGCTTAATTTACCTTCTCGTGTTCGATTCTCTGTTGTTATATTGTCCAATAAGAGATGAATGGGAGAGGCTCGAAAGGATGTTGAAAATAACCTCAGCTTGTTTACTATTTACTTAATGGGATAATTCACCGCCTCGTTTTCCGAAAATCCATTTTCATGATTACTCTCCTGGATTACTGATTTCAAATACATACCGGTCGGATGATTAATCAGGATGGTTTGTCCAATCATTTAAAGTCTTTTTTCTTTCAAACAAATAGATAAAACCAGCATAGGTGTTTTAATTAGTAGGGCCATGGTATTATTCATTCCCCTAAATGTGCGCGAAAAATTATCTAGTTTTGTGAATTGATCAATTATTTGTTTAATTAACAATTAGGTGAACTGTGAAGCAACCAATCATACGTCGATTGTTGTTATTATTTCTTCTGCTGGAGTAGCGGTAACGTGTGCAAGCCAGATAACTCGAAATTGAAATCCATCCGGTGGCTGTAATGAATAGTTCGTCAATTGAAGGTGCTCAGACAGAAAGAGGCGTTAGAATGCGAATTTCTCTCCATAGGGATTTCAAGTCGAGATTGACAACTGTCATGATTAATCTAAGCGCTGATTAGCTCAGATATGAATGCCCATTCAATGCTTTATGCATCTATTCTTTTTTTGTAAATTTAACTTAAGAATAATTTACCCCTATTTTGTATAGCAGAACCCAGAACTTATCGTTTGCTAATAACGTAGTGGTGCACGTCCAATCAATAAAGAAGGAACTCTGTCCTTCAATGGATTTAAGAATTAATACCATTTTGGAAGGTGCTAAAGGGGTTCACATCCATATTTTCCATTAATACTTGATTCATCCATTCGTCAAATTCCCATGGTTAGGCATATATTTCTCTCTCTCCCTGTTTTCACCCTGCGAAATTTGAGGGGCGTGATTTGTTACATTCCAAAGAGGCAGAAGAGGGAGGAATGAGTCATCTTAAAACTACAGTTGTTGGTGCGCGTGTGTTAGAAGAGAGACAAGTGGCCGTCTCTTGCGCTTTGATCTCCCTCGATGAGTTAAATTCACTGTAGATAAAAATAAATGAACTGCCGCTGTTACTACTGTTCGATGGTAGGTCGTTCTCTGTCTACTCTATCTCTCTTGCTCTTGGTTTTATCCGGCTACGGTTAGTAGTGCGAGATCGATGCACATACAGTTATGCCGATGGTTAACGGTAGTGGTTAAGGCTAGTTTAGAAGGAAACTTGCCAGCATATGCAATTTAACGCTCCTGTAGCATTAAAGATGGGAGTGGCGCCACAGCCTGATCTTTTAAAATTATCCAGTTTAGATATGTCCTTTCTTTGAAATCGGATAAACTCTAACTGCATTATGAACTGAAAGAGGCTTTAAACAGTGCTGATGAATGCAAACAGTCACTCCTGAAGACCAGCATATTCCACAGTTTTCACTCATCTGCCTTGAAAGCTAAGAAGATCCAGCCGAAAGCTTTAAAAAATCTCATGAAAACTATGAATCGCATGGTCGAATAGTGTCTTAGGTGTATGACCTTTTGTTTAATCGTGCTACTTTTCTATCAAAGCGGATTCAAGATATCCCTCCTCTGTCTAAATTATTCTCGCAGGTTGCATTTTAACGTAAGTGTTAAGAACTAAGCACCTTTTATGGTATTGGGAAGCTTTGAGGAGTATGGGGAAGACTGTGGGTTCTTACACTGAACCACTTATTATTACCAATAATGTGCATTTTATTCCTCTATGTAGATGATCATACCCGTGTAATTCTGAAGAACGGGCGAAAATCGGATTATATTAACGCTAACTACGTTGATGTAAGTGCCCATTTTTGTGTTTCCCTCTTTAAATTTAACAAAAAACATTCAATTTTATCAAAGACTAACAATTTTTCTTCCAGTTATTTAGGATTAAGGATAACTAAATCGTAAAGTTAAATGCATGGTAATGGAAATGAACCCCTAAATTCGTCTCTTTTTTGTGAACATTTTGTGATGAAGAGATTAGATATCCACCTGGAGTTGATAATTCTATCTATTTTAATCTCATTACAACTGTATACTTGCGACTGTATACCTCAAGCTTGTATTTCAACTTTCTCTTGATGTTAATTCTAATTATTGCTCCTGTTGTTAACATTTTTCATCCTCAATGACTAGGTGCTTGAATATCATCCTTAAGACAATCCATTAATCATTGTTAAAGTGGCATTCTATTTTATGCCCTGCATTTTGAATTCAGTTAAGATTTGCGCGATTTTTTTATTGATAAAATGCTGTTAACTTTTTTGGGCTAAGAGCCTCTGAAAGTGCAATTTGATATGCACGATAGGAGCATAAATGATCTACTTCTATTCGCTTAAAAGAGGTGAAATTAGCGTTTAATGGATTCTCTCTGAAATTGAATTTCACGTTTTATTTAAGGCCTAATTTCCACCCTCCAATAAAGAACAATTAGTAGAATTTGCCAGGACCTAAGTGCCGGTTGTCAATAGCTACGGCAATAAAGCGTTTTTCCTTCTTAATTCACTCTTATGTGAGGGAATCCTCTTAATTTCTACGGAGAGAGAAAAGTTTGAAATTCTGGTGTATTTGTTTCGTGTTGTCTCAATATTTTTTTCTCATCTATTGCAGTCACGAATGTAGATTGGAGAAAGTTTACTCATCTGCTACCCTTTCAAACTTTACCAACTAACATTACCACAAGATCGAAAGGAGAAAGACGCGATTGTTGTATTGGGAGAAAACATGAACGCGTGAGACAATGTGAGAAAATCGATGAACAACTTAAAAGACGTGGAATGAGTTATATATCGAACACCGTGAAGAGGTAGAACCTGGGTTAAATTGCTAAGCTAACAGAGATTAAACGCAGATGGAGAATACAGTCATTACATATCTGGTTGTGCTAATTTCATTAATTAAATGATGATTCTAGAGCTCAGATGTATTAGGGTTCCCCTAATCTCCTGATTTTCACCTTTTTTGTCTAAATTTTTCTTCTCTGTGAATTTTCTCTTCCTGTGAAGTTGGATATTTTCCCATGATGAAAGGTTATAAAACAGTTTTCGCTCTGTCATGGGAAATAAATAAAACTAGGTGTGTTCCATTGCATTTCAAACTTATTTACAAAGTTTATTGTCTTGGTGCTTCTAGCGATGATTTAGGGGGTAACTAAGGTGTTAGTGCACTTTCCCCTCTTTTTTCTTTCCTAACATTTTAATATCAAGTTCCGTTTTCTGTCGTCTGCTTGAGTGCCTCCTCTTTCCTCTTCCCCATAGACATGCACTTTTAACCACCCCCCCCTCTCTTCCCATTTGCTGTCACCGTCAGTCTCTTGGACATTTTTCTGCTTTGTTTTATTGAAGCTGTGTACTGTTAATTCAAGCCTTCTTTTGCAATTTCTATCCACTCCTCCAATTGGTTTGAGAAGTAAAGTTACCTAAGTTGATATTTTACGTTGACATTGTCTGTCTCCCCATGGCTTGAATTGATAGGGGTATAGCATGTGTGTCTCTTCTCATATAAATAAATAAATGAATGGGCGAAGCGTAATTTAAAAAATACTATAAAGTCAGTCAATTAACAGAATATTGCTCATGCTCGACGTATCGTTAGAAGGCGGTTATTCGTCACTTTGCTGTTCTGAAATTGATTAATTTTTGTTCCTCCTATCTTGTTTCTGTTTTCAATTCCCTATGTATACTAAAATACGCAGGCATTGCTAAAGTAGACGTTTGATTTCTCCTCCCTGTCCCTATTTTCCCGTTTCAAAACCTGATTGGATGAGAAATAGGAGTGATCGGATAATTCTCTTTTTCACCTCTCCCTTTATTGGCCATGACTCAGTAACAGTAGCCAATAGTGTTTGAAGTCTTGCTCACTGTTTCTCACTTAACTTTACTGATTAGTTAATGTTCGTATCAAGGTTTTTAATTACCTAGGGGTTTACAGAGGTTTTTGTATTGGATTTATTGGAGGTAAAAGAGATATAAATCAGAATATTTTCTACCTTAAAAGGTAGAGATCCATGTTAGCATCGAGTGGCAACTGTTTTCTTTCTGTCTTTATGATATTCGCTATTTGAATGCATTAAATTTATACTGGAGTTTAATTTTGAAGGCCATTGGGGGCGAAAGTTTTACTGAACATTATTTTTTCATTGAAGAAGTCTTGCATGGATTTTTATTTACATAAACACGTATTTCATAAATCACTCCTAATTCACTTAATTGCTGAGCAAAATGCAACTTAAGCCCCTTTTCTTCCTTCTTCCCATCTTATGGCGTGGGTAATCAAAATGGAATTTAGCCTTTCTTTCTGTCTTGAAGATCACTTCTGACTTTTGAGCCTTGCTCACTTTTTCTCAGAGTAACTCATCAAGTCACGCGATTTCGAAAAAAAATCAAACTCTGTAAGAAATACGGCCGGTTTTAAGATTAATCTTCACTGTCACTTCCATTCTCAAAATATGAATGATGTTCCAATGCGCAAATAGGAAGATAGAGTGATTATAATATTCAGCTTCAGCTGTGCTCCTGTTTCCCCTTTTTATTCGTTATTAAATTGGTAATTCTTTTGTATCCAAGGTGTTTCTTCTTTAAAGTAGGATGTTTTGTTTGTGTTCGAGTCGTTTTACACTTCACCGAATGTTTATAAATCAAATGTAAACAAATATTTTGCCGGTTTGCAGCTTCAAACTCTCCCTCTATTCTGATGCTTATTTCTCCGTTAGAAATTGAAGTAGACATTTAATTTCTGCTCTGTCTCCTTTTCTCCTCTTTTTTCTCACATAATTCTGCGTGTAATCGAAGAGGGATTATTTTTCCCCCTCTCCATTACTATTAACTATGAATCAGCGAGTGTAGGCAATCACATTTGGGCCATGCTCATTCCCAAAATCTGATCTAAGCTTTTTCCTTCATACTTCCTCAGTCCTCTGTACATAATCGTCGTTTGTCCCCCAAGAACAGCTATTCCACGCTCATCTTGACCACTTTCCCATTTAGGAGGAAAAGAAAATAAATGCTTAAAGATTTCTCATGCTCACCAATTCCTCGTCCAAAGGAAGTTCTTATGATTAAATTTAACTCAATGCAGGTAGTCAACCTCGTTGTCGCCTTGCTGGCTTATTCCTCAACCCACTTAACCCCCTCCCCCTTCCCTCTGCATTTTATTCAATAATGCGTTGTCATTTCATGGTTATTCGTCACTCATATCACTCACATGTGTCTATGTGATAATTGGATATTGGAATTTGGTTAAGCCCAATGGATCTTTACTAAGGCACATCGTTTTAAATAAAGCAAACGTATTAAAAGGCATAAAGCCTATGGGACGTATGAAAGACGGAAAATAGAATCAAGAAGCATAAAGAGTACAAGCGATGAAATGCAGGTGGCCATTTATCTCGTGTCCGCCTAGCTCCACTACCAGCGATAGCAACCGATTGCTTTGTATCCTGATCTAGCCAATGGCTGCGCTGAGGTCCCAGTTCGACGTCCTCATTGGTCCACTCTGCGTGCAGTGTGTGCTTCATTTTGATCGAGCAAGATTGCGAACCTACTTCTAACTCACTTGGGACCTACGATACGATTAGGATAGGGGTTGCATGGTTTTCTATACAGCATTTACCGAGGAAAGAGAGAGACGGAACATGAAACGTGAAATCAATTATTTTGTCGAGTTGCGACTGGCTTATTGGGGACTGCTAAAGCTGTGGCTGGCACATCTTGTCTTCTACTAGGGAAGATATTGGCAAGATGGTACGAGCTTACCGACTTTTAGCATAGCAGGGCTCACCAGAGTTTTCGAAGAATATTTTTTTCAGAGCTCGAGAGTTCCTTAACCAGGATTGATGATTTTTAAATGGTTTCTTTGTAACAGACATTGAAAGTGAAAAGAGGTTGTTATTAACGCAACACGTCTAGTTTGATGTCCCATCACAAAACACCAATCTATTAAATTTAATAATATGGCAACGTAACACAGAGGCCAACAACTCATTGCAGAACATAGGGCGCAGTATAGCAAATAGGCGTGTACTAATTAAAGGGAAACCCAGTCTGTATCGGCTCAAAAGACAATTACACAGTGTCTTTTATCGATGGAGAATTAAGAAGGAAATCGATTTTTCATTTATGGAAGAAATATTGAAAGCGGGGAAAAGTAATCATTATTTTCTTCTAGCAGAGGTAGAAATCTAATTTATGTTCTGCTTCGGTTTCTTTTCCCACCTCATTGAGTAATCGGAGTGGAGAAATTTCCCTCCTTTTTCCCTCTCAGTTAACGATCGGTTAGTTTGTTTAAATCTCATTTTGGCTTTGCTCTCTTATTTCTTAACTCGCTTAGCTCTCTCATCGCATTTATCGCAGAAGTCAAGCAACTTTCTGACAGAAGTTGCGGTCTTGTTTTTATTTCCCAGACAAAGACTCGTTTGACATAAGGAAGTGATAATCAAAACCCATTTTCAGTCATTTGAGTTTTTTACTTTGAAGTAAGTTTATCACTTACTTCATCTGAATTCGGGATTCTTCAGACCGTCTGTTACCTGTTATGTCTAGCATTCCGAGGTTAAAATTACAGGATTTGATCAGTAGTGGCCAGATTCCTCTGAATGTGGTATTCATTGTACCATCTAGGGTGAATTTGCCTTTCTCAATAGACGAATACTGATCTGTAGTTACTATCTCAGATATATTTAAAAATTGATCGATCAGCAATTCTAATGGCTTTCACTTATTAAAAGACAAGAATACGGTCTACAAGTCTAATTTACGGAGAAATAAACCGCATAGTGTGAGAACCCCATTGTGTAAACAAAGAGGAGGATCATAGATTGGACAGTTTATGAATGACTAAAGTGGTCAACATAATGATGATCAATATAATTAAAATCCGATTTCACGTTCTGATTTCTCATGTGGCTACTGCGAGCTTTCAATGTCTTTGGGAGCATCGATCTTTTGACCTCGAATTTAGCAGGTCGACTTAATGAAATATTTTTTTACAAACACTCATTTCGAACTCTGCTACCTCTGTATGGTTAGTAATTTCGTTCATTGATTAGGCATCGAATACATGACTTCTGAATCAATTTATTGCTATGCCATCAGCTCTCGCTGCACATTGGAATGAAGAAGGTTGCGCCTAAAATAACCCCTTATTCCTCATCCTTGTAAAAGCCGTCGTCTTCACTGGTTAGTTTGTCCATGTCCGGCTTTGCATGTATTAGTGTGGGCGAGTGGCTAGTTTGTTTATTTAGAACATTTGCTTTCCATTAATAGTAGTCACTGATGCAATCCCTGTTTCTGTTTGGAGTGGTACTTTTTTCTCTTCTTTGTGGTAGGAAGAATGAAAGAATTTGTGTTGTCAATAGAATATGAATGATTTTCTGTCTTAAATATATTGGCTAAAAAGTTTATTTCTGTTAGTTTCTATATTCCCTTTCTACCCTTAATTGGTTATTCGGCCTAACTCTTGTTTTTTTTTCTTAAATTTTGTACAATAAAGCTCGTTTGAGATCTAATTTTTATTAAAACTTGAGTTTTCGGTTTTAATTCTTGTTTTGAAGACCATTATGCATCTAAGTGCTTCTTCATGGTGGGTGGTCATTAAGAGTTATGTTGAATTAGTTTGCTCCATCCCAGGACCGCTGCAAAAAAATGATGCCTCTGCATGAAAAGTTAAGTCATCCTCTTTCACACAAATTAATTTGCAGATCACGGTTAGAGCGGCTAATTTCTTGCTCAGTAAATTTAAAATGTTAAATTTTAATTTTACAGGGCTTTTGTCGTCCACGAGCCTTCATAGCAGCTCAGGGACCGAAGGATACCACATTCGATGACTTCTGGCAAATGGTCTGGGACGAGAACTCTAATATCATTGTCATGATCTCCAACTTTGTCGAACGTGGTCGGGTAAGTTTGCTCCGTTCTTTAAATTTTTCATCAACCTCCATTTTACAGGGATATATTAAATTCTCTTTGGAAATGAACACGAACGCAATCAGAATACTGAATTTCACGCTTAATCTCATTTCTCTTAAGATATCCTAAGCTTTTATATGTTTAAGTGAAAAAGTTGTAGACTAATCGGGGTACAATTTAGAGGTAATTAGTTCAATATTACGTATTTTAAAGGAAAACTCTCTGCCTAGTTATCCTTGAATCGAAACCTCGAAATTAAAATTTTGCTTTAGACATTTTCCACGGTCCTTTTAAGGCGATTGCTTTATTTCTAATTGTTTTGTTTTCAATGAGAGTAAAAAGATATTTCTATCTAGTACAGTCGATGCCGCCATTTAGATATCCAGCAATGGAGGCCATCATTTAATACGGCATTCTAATGAGATAAGGAGAGCTGGTTAACATAATTGCAGAGTAGGAATACTTCAAATCGAAGGCATAGTTAGTCCATTCTAAGGCAGCAACCAGTATTTTTACAGGCTCTTCCATACACAACTTGAATTCATAGACTAAAAACATAGTGTAAACTACCTCTTTATAAATGCTATCTGAATTCCTTTTAGCTTGTGTTCTACAATGTTTTTATGGCACGAATTTTCTTTTCTTCGATCGTGAAATGTCGTACATACAGAGGCTATTAGCAAAATTTATGCAGAATGAATGTCATTCACATCTCTCTCTCTGAGGTGGTCTTATGTCATCTCACACCTCTTCGTTCCCAGCACGCTATCACTGAATACCATGTATTTTCCGTTGGCGCTTGAATCTAACTCCACTCTCTCCTCTCCTTTTTTTTCTAATTTGTGCTGATTACATCGCGAACAAAATAGGAAGAAGATAGTGACTGTAACACGAGAATACTTTAGCACGAATGAGGTGTCTATTGCGTCGATGTTAAACTGAGAAAGTATATCAATTACAAGATGGATGAGTAATGGAAAGAACATAGAAAGTGCTCAAAGAGATTAAGTGAATGGCTAACAAGGTCATTGAGTCGTCCCCAACTTCTAAGACTTTCCGCTGAGTTGGGACAATCCAGGAATTTTTCATTTATTCAATCCGAAGATCAAAATAGTATAGACAACCTAGTTTTTAACTCTTGGTCTTCCGTCAGCTTTTAAGCCCGTCCCACTTGATCGATAAAAGATTATTTAATATCCCCATTGAAATGTGATTTAGATGAGGAGATGTAAATATTACATTTTCTATATATTTTCTAGAGAGTTAGTTGGAGTTTTGGACCTTCGTCATTTTCACCTTCAGGATATGTGAGAAGTAAATTAAGATTAGAGTTTTCACGGCAATTCGAGGGTAATTGCACCGAATATTGGCTTTCATGAACAAAGACCTACGTTCACGTGTATTTTTCATCGATAGATTTCACAAATCAATTTTAATTTATTTTGACGTTTAAGATTGAGGGGATATAAAATTTTCATTCTCCAAGCTGCAGAGATCTTAGCCGGTGTAAACTGAGATTTGCAGCTCTGATAATCTTTGGCCCCTATCTATAGATTTATTCCAAACAATCCCTTACTAAGGTGTTTGTGGAAAAGGCTTCTTTTATCTGCTCGAAGGTTTGATCTAATCGATTAATACTGAAATCTATTAATTAGTCGCCTTGAGCTAATCATTCCATTTCCGTCTGGTGCCTTGGATTTCTCACGGTTTCACTCCGCACTCATTTTACTTTAGCTTTAGTTCAAGGCAAGAGTCTAGATCTTCTTTTATTCCCACATTAACGGTCACGAATTAGAAGGATAAGCTCGAAATTCTCACACTCCTGGTCTTTGAGTATCTGCACTTTTCCCATCCTTAACTCTTTCCGTCTCTGAGCATTGCATGAGTAGAAACAGAAGGAGCAATAAAATCTTATAGAAGACTGTAGTCGCCTTTCAGATTTTCATCCTCAGTCTCCTTAATGCTATTATCAGAACTAATCAATCCACCAGAAGGCATCTGAGATGAAGCAGGTTTCGAAACAAGCTGATATCTTTCTCTAATAAGCACCCGAATAATAATAATAACGCCGAAATGTACTTTATCTGTTGTGCTGAATAACCAGTAAGGAACAAGATTCAACAGTGGATCCTAACCTCCTCCTAGTGTATTCCATTTACTCTGTCCACACTACACATCCATTTACCAGACTGTTGGGATATCTACAATCAGTAAGTCGACGGTAAATTTATAATAGTGTTGATATCATTAGCAGCGGTCAGTCACTCACTGTAGGAAGATAACAACTGCTTAAGCATTTTAAGCTAAATTAGCTCTAATAATCCTCTTCATTCTAAATAAAAAGTCCTAAATTTATGGAAGCAAGTGTCACCGATGGATTTCGATCTGACGTGGCAGGTGTATTTGCTAAATACTTTGTTGTCAATACATATGTTTTCGAATATTCTTATTTTTAATTATGAGCTTGGTATGTCTATATTAAGTCTCATTCGAGCACATCTATACTTGCATTAGTGCTCCGCATAAAGCTTGGAATTCTCACACCACAGCCAGTCTGTAGATGGATGCATTTTTGGTATATGCTCTTTTCATTTTCCGAGCGCATGAGCAGAAGCGATAACAATGTTGTTGATAGGACATGAGTAGCATTAACCCATTTGTGTAGAATGTCGATGACGTCCTATTCTCCACTTCGTACCCTTTTGGCGTTGTCTCGGACATCTAGTGCGCAAGTGTCCTCTCTGAGTGTGTGTTGACCAATGGCAATGCGACCCTGAATTACTTGTTTCCTCATCTTTCTATCGTCTCCTCCCCTTCACTCTAAGCTGTGTGTCTTAGGTCATAAAGCACGAATGTCGTGTGCACGCCTTAGAAATTTTTGCTCTCTCTGTTTGAGGAAGAAAGGAAGGACTAAGTCTACTTCAGTGGGTTTCACTAACCGCATTTGGTAATTTGTGAGAGTTTTAGAGTATTTGTTTGAAGAAAGTGAGTGAATGCATTGTAGGGTACACGATTGAGAAGCTGTCGTAAAGATTCTCGTTACTTTAATGATTTGATCATTACACTCGCCAGATATGCCTCACTGGAATTTAAAAACCATATCGTTTATATTAAATATGCTTGTTTGCCTGTTGAATGGTATCAAACTTTGAGGACTAATAATTAGAAGTGTGGAAGGATATTCTAGTGATAAGCTGCCAGAAAACATGTTGTAAAGTTCACTTCCCATATTTTCAATTTTCGAAAGATTGTCAATGTCTTAAAAGTATTACACGTAGATCATAATATTTCTTTGAGCCTTATCGTTTTTATAATGTGACGCTATTCATTTTGTTGTGGTATTTCCTTCTATGAAGGAAAATGTTTTGAGATACTGATCTTGGACAAAATAATAATATACTGCAACCCCTCACATTCCGTATCGAACCCTTGACTGCTGAATTTTCGGGCCTGTACCTTTCTTTACCCTCTAATCTGGGTTTTCGTGCATTTTATGCATTGCTTAATAATAACAGAGAGAGAGAGAGAGAGAGAGAGAGATTGCTGACGTTAAATATCTAATTAACACCTCGTCCTTGAACTATTTATGAATGAGATCTCTCAAAATGTTTGCACATTTGTCCACGTCACGTGAATTTCGCCAAAAGTGGCAAAATTCCCCCAGGCATCATGCTAATTATTATCGAGGTAGAAGAAATATAGTTTAAAAGGGCTAAACTCACATGTTCTCAATCAAATAGATTTCGCCTCTAATGAGAAATATCTTGAGCAAATACTCTCGGCGGCCATTTATTGCAGGAGAGTCTCTGGCATAAAAATGCCAATGCAAGATAGAAAAGAAAAACAGGCAAATCTATTATCCCCTACTTGGTTAAATACTTTTCCTCGAGATAGGAAGGAGGCAGAGACGGTGAGGATAAATGGAAGGTGTTAGTCTTGAGACTAGTGAGTCGGATTTGTGACTGATTATAAAAGTGCAGATTGAAATTCCGGTGTCAGACAATGCGGGAAAATTCGAATATCACATAAGAGGCCGAGGATTGTGTCATGCAGAGAACGGGTTAAATGGAGAAGCTACTGCGGGGAAGCTCAAGATCGCCACAAATTTATCAATATTTATCCAACATCCGGTCTAGACTAAGTCTCCACTATGAGGCCATAAAATCACATCAAAAATTAATAAGTGAGTTAAATGGTATACTAACTCTCAATGGAATGAAATTAAGAATTTCGATCTTCATTTGACCTATTCAAATAAACCAAAAGTTTACACCGATCAAGCTGTACCTTTTTGTATGGTAATTATGGAAGTCTCTAGGCTTCAGAATCCGAAAGTATTGCCTTAACCTATGTTCTTTTTGTGTTGGGAATTCACTTTTCAAGCTGATAAGGACTTCAATTAGAATTCCTCCATGTCTTTATGATAATTAATTTCCAGTGTTTTTTTCTGTTATCCTTTTAGCTGTAATAATTTCTTTTTTCCTTCCTTTTCTTGCAGCGCAAATGCGATCAGTACTGGCCCTCTAGTGGACCGCAACCATACGGAAACATCAGTGTGCAGATGCTCTCTGAGAATTACCTCGCTTGTTACGTAGCGCGTGTCTTTCTTGTCAAGAATGTCAAGTGCAAAAAGGTGCGTTTCCCAGCCACTCTTTTCTTGACGATATGCTAGAGTTAAACCAAAATCACTCAAGACTTTTTGCACTTATTGTCTTTTCGCACGTGATATGTATTCAAACGTGCATTGGGTTCCGCGTCCCTATTTTAGAAAGAGTTTGGATAGTTCATTCTATCATGACTTGATACTAATTTGCATATTATTGATGCTGCTCTATGCTCTTTCCTACGTACACTTTCTTTGGAAATGTTTCATCATAGAAGTTATCAACATAGGTAAGAGAGAAAACTTGTTAAGCTATCGCCCTTCTAACCTTCACTACCTTCATATTGAAAAAGCAAGATTGGAAGAAGATGGAGAATATGGTGTGAATTTATCCGTTAAGAGAGCACAAAGGAGGAGACGTTTGTCTGGCAAAGATAAGCTGAAAAAGTGGGTTTGTGGAATGGAGTATAGCTGAATGTGTGGAAATTAGAGAACGGGAACTTAGTGATAAGCTTTGGGGAAAAAATAATGATTACTTTTCAAACGGCATGTAATTCAAAGGACATTAACATTTGTAACAAGCGTATTATTATAAAATAGACGTGTAATTTTGTGCGCTGATAAGCACTCACGTGTAACATCGCATTATTACAAACATCTCACCCCTTAAACGATTATTTCTAACAAATGCAACGCCTTCGAATTTGTTTATGAGACAAAAGGTCATGACTTAGTCAATTTTTATCTTCTTCTAGTCTCTTCCAACATGAATGTTTTATCCTGCGCACCTTTGCATTGTTTATTCAATTGGTTAACTGAATTTCAGTTTGCATAAAATAGAATTTCTCCTTGACGATTGGAATTTGCACTATAGTAACTTCTTTCTTACTAATCATGTAACTTATTTGTTGAACAACAGTCCTCTAAACACTCGTGTAAGTGTATCGTCTGCAGGTACCTTCAATTTGGTGTTTTTCATGAAATTCTCGGTGATTTACGAGATTCATTGGTTTTAGAATGTCTAATGTTTGAGTGAACCTTATTCGTAGGCATTCAATTTTAGGTGCTGTTTAATGAGCTAACTCACTTTTTTCGCCAATTCAAGCCATCACACATTTGATTTAACTAGGGGCGTAATTGTAATGGACATATTTGCAACTCGATACTCCTCGATCGCAGAATACGCTTATCTCAGTCTGCTGTAATTTTCACCATTAACGCAAACGTATCTCACTTTAAGTGCTCATGCTTGTTCAATTTTGCGTTCACATTACCATCATCGACTACCCATCGCGTTTTGTTCCTCTCTAGACATTAATAAATTTATTTACTCCATTCAGTGGTGATTATTTATTTTCGTAGGTCAAGTTAATCAGAGTGTTATACTGGATTGTGGTTTTGATGAAGGTAGTATCTTTTCGTAGAAGTTTTTTTCCCTATTTTGACTATTTTATACTGTTGAAGGATCAGCTATGATGTGTTGCATTTTCTTTACGTATTTTTTCCTCCCAGTTCGCAAAGGAGAGAATTGTTCGGCACTACCAATACACAGATTGGAGAGATTTTGATGTCCCACCATCTCCTCTGCCTGTTCTAGTCTTCGTCAAAACAACCATCAAGGAATGGACTCCCTCACGAGGTCCTATCATTGTCCATTGCAGGTAGGACTATTCTCTATTGGTCGATTATCATCTTTATGGCTATTGATTTCACCATTTAGTGATGCAATTAATTCGTAAAAACCAATAAAACTCTAGATTTGTTAACTCGTCTTTCACAATGACCGATTCGTTTCTTTTATCTTTTTCTGTTTCTTTAAGGGATTTAATTCCCCATGTCCTTTTATCTAGAAGTGCTTGTTATTTTTTACTCTGTTGTGTGAGCTACTCACAAATAGGTCATCAAATTGGACAATGTAGCCGACACAGAAATGGTAGTAATGCAATTCAATTATGTACGCATTAATTACATATGAGATAGTTAAATGATTATTGCAAATCGATATATCGATAAAGCAGTTTAAAAAATAATTAGCATTGAATTGTGCTTTGGCATATTTATTAAATCATTTGAATTCTGGATGCTTTTGCTAGGATGGCGAGATTGAGTCTTGCACATCTATCAGACCTTATGGGGAACCTTGTTCTTGATCTATAAAAGTGAACTTGAAATTTCGTTCCTTTTAGTGGGTTCTAAAATATCTTTAAATAGGATCCTTTTTTCGCCACCATTTGATGTGACCCTTGATACAAGAATCTCACTTGACAGGCCAATGCGTTCGTTTTATGTGAATGATTTTTTGGTGGTTAATAATTTTATGCCCCTGCATAGCTAGCGTCTTGATTGACTGTCTTGTTGACCTTTCAGGTTCCTTTGTCAAAGCAAGTAATTCCTATTTGATTACTTAAAAAATGGACAGTTATGCGTTGTAATCAGGATATTTTGAGGTTTGAGGCATTTAAGGAACTACTCCTCCCATGCTCTGTTCATTTATCATTTTTCTCCCCGTTTCCTCATTGTTATTCAATTTTATTGGAAATTCGGTACCTGCATTCATTTCGAAAACTCCCTAGCATCTTATAAATTCGGTACTGAAAGTATTTAACTTTTGTTGAATGATTCAGAAACTTATGATTGAATACAATATACTTTTTTCAAGCAATTAGTTGGAAGGGGAAATATCTGCTATATATAGAAACAGTCCAGATTGCCAACTGCAAATAACACTCCAGTATTTAAAGAAAGTACTATAAGGGAATAAGAACGTATTTTAGGCAAACACTTTCTTATTAAAGAAGAGACCTTTGCTAACAAGTCTTGCCGCACAACTTAGAGCTTTCCACCGCTTCTAAGATGCCCTCAGGATTAAACTACCAACCGTAAAACCTTGAATGGCTGCACATCGAACCGCTCTATGCCCCCTTAACTTCCAATCCCATTGTATCCTCCAAAGTTAAATGACTGAGAAGTGCCTAAGTATGCCTATTCAAGTAAGATATAAAATGACTGTGTTTGTGTCTCTTCCACTACTTTGACCTATGAACAAAGTAGACATATTGTGTGTCCTTGATTCAAGAGGGGATAAAACCTCATTTCAAACTGAAAGACGGTCGAAAATATGATGAGTGACTCATCAAGATGGTTCCATTAAGCCCTAAAATATGAAGAAAGGGTGTCCCTTCATAATTGTTAACCTCCATCCTTCCAATTCCATCAAACGTGTTATCTAATTCAACTAAAAATGAACTCAGATTCACAAGTCAACTTCAGATTCCACAGGTCATATTTTTCCAATTATAATAACCTTAAACTACTCCCAATAGATTACTTGCTACTCACCAATACCCCTTAAAAAGTGTTTTTTTTTCGGTACTCATCTTGGGTAGGGATATGACACCATGAAGTTCTACTGGTTGAAGTACTTGCATTCTGCTGTTGTTCTTTTGACTGCTGCGGTTGGTAATAGAACTCTTGGCCTATTAAACATATAGAAAGTATTTTATGAGAATCAAGATGTCTCCTCGCTTCTCTAATTTACCATTTAGATGGAGCTGGACCTGTCTAGTCATGTTCAAGTCACACTAAGTCACTTATTTTTGCCCACATTGTCCACACATAGTCAGTACGTATTCGTGTATGACTTTTGTGTGTTAGCATCAGTTATCATTTCTTGCTCTTCCCTCGCCGTTTAGCCCATAGTCTAGTTGTGTGATTCATCTTCCTCCACATGGTGTTAGTTGGCTTGTATATGAGTGAGTGGGTGAGTGTGTACATTGGTTTCCAGGATGGCAGAAACCACTCGCAAAGGTACGTAGGCCTACGCAGAAAGCAGAGTGAGAGAGGTGCCTGGGTAAATACCCCGTCTGCTTTGGCACTTCTATTCTTGAAGATTCGCTAGTCAAATTAATTAGAAATTTGACAGGTCAGCAAAGAAAATAGGGCATTCTCAAAGATGCCTGATTAGTATAAATAAACGCGAAATGGTTTCCTGATGAATGTCTCTCTGAATTAAATTGAATCACCTCAGTAGTAGTATAATGGGGGCTAGTAGATTGTAGTAGCTGGGCTTTGATTAATATCGGTCTAGGTATTGACAACAGAAAACCCCACTTTTAAAACGAGGATGCCAAGAGTTGATATTGGATACTAGAGAGAAAGGAAGAATGAAGAATAGTGGGGGAGTATGAGAACCGGGCGTTTGCATTGAACGTATTTAGACCGGCGAGTGAAAATTGATATACTGGAAGTAAGCTTTGAACCTATGGGAGG
>CAADRB010000005.1:5670397-5733314 GCA_900708905.1 Hymenolepis diminuta | reverse complement strand
GATTTTTGGATCTCTGCACTGGCAAATAGGTTGGTTTTGGTTTGAATTTAGAGGGAAACAATGGTTATAAGCTATCGTTCATTGTATATAATCTAACTCTGGACTACCACATTTTATTAATCGTTAAATAGAGATACTGCTCTGTAAATGTCTTTTTCAGACTCATTAGAAAGTATGCCTCGCTAATTAAAAGGATGAGACATAACCTCAAAGCTACCTGGCGTGATTTCCAGGGTTAGAACCGTATATGGAATTTTTTGAAATCTACAAGCTAGATATCCCAGTTTTTCTAATAAAATAGGGAAAAGTGAGGGAGGACACTAAAGTTAATTAGGCACTAACCGAACCCTAATTATGACATTAGTAATAAAAATGCAATTTTATCAACGCTAAGTGTTTAAGATATTTTCTCCTATTAAAATAATATTTCCGCTCTGACAGAACTGTGCACGAAAAGGTGTAGCATCTAGATGAATATCTAGGAAAATATTTTCAATTACATTGAAGCCTGGCTCCTGCTAATCCAACTTGCCATGCTTGAGAGGAGTGTGAAAATGAACTTCATTCTGCTCCACATGTAAACCTAATGCCAATCTTGTTAAAATAATGAGGTGATTTACATTTTTAATATCCCTTGAAACAGCAATCGATAAAGTCTCATCATGAGTGGAGAAGTAGTATCCATGACGCCTCCTTTGTAAGAAACTCAAATGCTGCCTCCCTTCCTCCTCTTCTCTCACTTGCTAGGATGAATTAGTGCTCTTGATCGTTCTGCTCATTGAGTGTACATCGATGGATATCGAATCTAAAAGCGTCGATTCTCAAATATCTGCTATCATTGATGTTACAAAATAATGGAGTGTCTTTATAAGATACCTTTCAGTAAGAATTAGTGATGCAAATAGTGGAAGATCTCTCCGTTTCTGAACCGTCCTTTGATTCAAGTTTGTAGATGACGGAGATGAGTTTGCCTTTATATCTTCCTGCATTCAAGTTGTATGAAAGTTAAATAGTCAATGTCTAAACTTATATCTGTTTGTATCATTGATGTTTATGTATTTGAAGTGTAAATAATTTTCATTTGAAAATTGTGCTTTTGCCTTCTTTTTAGTGCCGGCGTTGGTCGAACTGGAACATATATTTGTATCGAGAGTCTAATTCGTCAGTTGGAGGCTGAGAATCAGGTGAATATTCGTGGCTTCCTCGAACATATCCGTCAACAACGCATGAAGCTCGTTCAAACTGAGGTGAGCTTTCTATCCATCAGTTGTTCAAGCAACTCGGCTTTATGTTCACTAAATTTTAAAATCTAAGACGTTAACCTTCTCAAGCCCACTACTTTGCTTTACTTTGCCAGAAAGAAGGTATTCTGGAGGCGATCTCATGAGAAATTCACATTTTTCCACCAATCCTGTTGGTCGATTCAGCTATTGCGATCAGTCATTAGATGGACTGTTACAGAATATTGATGTTAGGGGAAGCATAGAAAAAAGGTACCAACTTCATAATTAGTTAACTGAAATGCATTAGATTAGGGCTTAATGTAGAGGAGTTAAAAAGCGTGAAAAAATCGATAAAAAGTATAAGGGTTCGGAAATGTATCATGGAAAGAACACAGTGCTAAGGTGATCGCTAGTTAAATTAAGGTAACGATTAATAGTGGGTTTGTACTAAAGCCACTTCAAGAGCAAGAGTATTATTTCTGATAGCTTGAGTTGTTATTCCGAAGATCATTGAACCCAGAAGTTTGTTTTGTTTTTGCCCCTCTCCTGTATTTGAATCACGCACTGCTTGAATGGTAAAGTAGTGATTTCAATTCCTTTTTGCATTTTTGCAACCTCGAATTTTGACTATTTGTTTGATAATTCCAAGTAACATTTTTGCGTTCTAATTCGTTCCCTCGTCTCAGTGCGTTATCTTGACATTGCTGGGAATAAAAAAAACATCTGAATATGGACATTAGATCTTTCGTATCGCCTCTTAAAAGCTCCGTGAATTTACTGTTGGTCAAATTCTTTTAAATGTAATAAATATTTACGTAATGTACGCTCGATATCGGGCAAATATTGTCGGTATGCTTGATAATTATGTTACTCTGTTATACAGTCATTACATTAAATCACTAAAGTGTTCACTGAATATATGTTTGATACGCTTTGTACTCATCATTTGGCCGCAGTTATCTAATTATTATTGGATTTAAGTAGTATGTTTTCATATATTCATGTTTTTTATTTCCCATTTCTCAAAAAGCAACAATATGCATTCATCCATGATGCACTGAGGGAGTACTTACTTTGTCCGGAGCATGAAATTTCAGCCATGGCTTTCCCAAGTTACGTCCAATGTCTTCGAATGCCTGACGCTAATGGAGTAACTGGTTTACAGAAACAATTTGAAGTGAGTTTCGCTTGGTTATATACTACTCATTTATACACTTCAGTAGTTTAGCATGCCATTTTATTCCGACTTTATTTGGTGAATTTTTACAATCTTACATCTGCCGTATCTTATATTTTAAAGTAATTAATAGGTCATTATTACTTCAGGGGATGAATTCTAGACCAATCCAAACTCGTTTTCAACGAATTTTTAAGAAAAAACAGTAACAAATCGATAGAAAGAATTCAAATGAATTCAACATATTAGAACGCTTTATGGGACAAACAATCATAAATTCGGAATTCATTAGAATATGAACCTAGTTGGAATACTCTATAAAGAGTTATAGTTGTAGTTTTCTTATATTTTGAGGCCCGCTTTTGATCCCTCCAGCTTACGCTTATTTTAAATTCCTAACTAATCTTCCGCTGGTAAGTGGAGATTCTTTTCTTTATAAATTTCTTCTAGCGGTTATCTTTCATACACTGTTTACTTTGCAGTAAGTATCTTTGATTTGAGTTTTATTCCTCTGATAATGGAGGTCTGATGTCCCATGATAAAATACTCTAGCCAAACTAAGCAGACAAGTTAGCGTATTGGAGCCACCTCGAAGACCCCAGAAAGAGAACGTCCCATTTCTGTCTCATTTTAGTATATTGAACCAATTACAACTATTTAGATAGAAAGACGGGTTATACTTAAGTACAGAGGGAAGTCAGTCGTACTTAAGTAGCAGTGTCTCTAAGAGAGTTTATCATGCTGCCAGACACTGAAGACCTGAATTCCACTGACGGAAACGTTCAAATATTAGAAGTCAGTGATTGGAGTGGGAGACTGAAGTTCCGTGGTGTCAAACAGAACAATATAAAAATGAGGGGAGATACGGCAGACCAGAACTTATGCTGACTTATGATATTTATAGTTAAATTACCTTCGTAAAATTTCTAAGTTCATGTTTGATTAAATTGACGAGGGTTTTGCCATTGTCGTCTGTTGAATGAGAAAATAATCTTCCATTAGGTGAATTCCAACTCTAATGTCCAGTCAGCCTATACCTCCCATGAAACGCATCACTCGTTTGACCAATCAGCATAAAGGTCTCACATTTCCCATCTCATTATAACAACTCCGTTGGTATTTACTATTACCGTCCCTAACCCCATCCATAATCTGTCTAGTCTCTAATGCAATAGCATATGCGTGCTACTTTTTCACTCAAGCATGGGAGAAAAAAGAAGAGGTTCCAGAACACGTCAAGAGTTGTTTTATAAATGCCATTTTATGATTCATCATTATCTGGATTCATCGTCTAATTCAAAGTCGATATTTTGCTCGCTTCTTTAGATCTGCACTGACTACATGCCTCGTGTGTACGAGTTCACAGAAGCTCGGAAACCAGTGAATATTCCGAAAAATCGTCTCTCTAGACGTCTCCTTCCAACAGACTCGCGTCGAGTTGCTTTGCCTTCTGAAGGTGGAATTGAAGGAGCAAGTTACATCAATGCTTCAGTTGTCCAGGGATACCATCGACTGCATGAATTCATCGTCACTCAGCACCCCATTCCTAATTCCACGGAAACAGACTTTTGGAGAATGGTTTGGGATAAGAACTCTCCTCTTGTTGTGGTTTTGTCTTCTTCAGATTCAGAAAATGGTGAATTCCCAGACTTCTGGCCCACTGAAGCTCACGATGTAAGTGTTCCATCTCGTTTTAAAATTGTGTTCTACTGTAAGAAATAAGTAGCAATGTAATTTCGATTTTAGCCACGCGAGATTGGGTGGCTGCGCGTTGGATTCTGTGCTAGTGAGACTGTTGGTGATGGCTTAACGCGATATGAATTCCTTCTTTCTTCATCGCGGGAAGACTATGCTCTTACGTGTCAGCTGTGGCGTCTTCATAATTGGCCTAGCAGCACCAACGATGAAGTGGCTTGCAGTGACCTCTTAAAACTGCAATCTGTTCTTATCTCTAATAGCTCTTCTACCGCTAATGGATCTACAATTGTTGTGGACGAGTAAGTTGAAGGAATGTTTTCTCCATAATAACTAGTTATTTCATTCAAAGGGACTACCCAGAGGCAAATTTAATTCTAAAGGCTGGCCAAAATGATGGGGTATTTTCGCATATGTCATTTGGAAATTTCGATCTTTATACGCTTCCATTTATTGGGGGTTTGGGTAACTTCTTTCCTAATTCCAAAGTGTTTGAAATGGTTTGGTTCTCGTTTGCACTCGTTAGAAAAACAGGTTAAGTTTTCAGTAATGGTTGATCAAGAAAAATAATACTCTGTGCAATTGGTATTGATGAAGATGTTTCTTTAAGTCTAATTGTGCTGTGTTTTATTATTTCATCTATTAAAACTTTGCCCAAACTCCGGGATAATATTTAAACACGAAATTTAGCTTGAAAGATATAATACTTCTTTTAAATAAGACCCTATCTTTAAACTGGATTTGACTTCCAATTCTGATGGTTGATTTATGCTTATTATTTAAAGGAGAGGATTATTTAATTGTTGAAATGCTGTATGCGTTTTCTTGAAACAATTTGCATTTTTTATCCTTTAATTTCCATTAACTCCTTAAAATTTATCACATGGACCCATTTGTTAAGAGCCACTTGTGCTAAGAAAGGCTATTTTTCAAAAACGATTCTTTTTTCCCTCATTCTATGAATGAATTAAACCCTTTTCTAACATAATTAACTAAATTACAAGGCTCCTAATATTTTATTGAACAGTACATCGCGTTATACATCTCAATTCACCCACTTTTTCTCTTCTAGTTACGGTGGAAATAGAGCTGGAATCTTCGTTGCCGTCAATTTCCTGATCAACCAATTCAATCTCTCCGGAAATATCGATATCTACTACATTGTCAAGATGCTTCATCTTCAACGAACTGGCATCTTCCAATCCCCGGTAGCAAATCTCACCAATTTCTGATTTATAAATTCTGCGTGAGACAGGTTAAGTATGATTACCTTTTTTCTTTCAGGCTGATCTGGAATTTATTTATTCCCTAATGGAGCAATTTTTGATGGAAATACAGCAACAGGATGACAGCAGTTCATTCCTAGGAGGTTGTAACGAGACCTCATCCTCACCCGGTTATGCCAATTTGAGCCTCTTCAACGGCAAATCCCTGCTGCCTCCACTAACAACTTCGAATTCCAAATGTTCCAGTGCAGACGGTGACGTCCTTCCTCCAAAATCAACCACTCTCTTTCCTCTTATCGCTTCTGTTGAGTCTGAGGATGAGAAGATACTAGAGAACGATGAGTTGAGATCAACTCCTGTCATAGTTCCAGAAACCGAATCCGCCCTCGAACTTCATTCCCTCTCTTCAGATGCAACAGCTGGCGACTCATCGGTCAATCCTTCTCTGATCGGTGTCCTAACCCCGGTGAAACGACCTCTCAACAATGGATTCGTTGTCAAGGAGACCATCTTGCCACACCCTCTCCCGCCACCCCCCAACCAATCACCTCCTGCTTGGCCGGTGGATGACCTTGACGGGTCAGATGACCCCACCCCCACCACATCTCTTGTTATTGAGGGGGGTGAGAGTAGTTTGCACCTTAATGGAACTGTAGATGAAATGACTGTCTGAGCGCCGCGACTTTTAACTCTTCACCCTTAGTTCCTCTTCACCCACTTCATGTGTTCTTATTCATTTCTCCTTTTCATTCTACGCAAAATATAATGAAGATATATATACATATTATACATACAATGCTAGTAATGTCAACTCGGTGTTCACTTTTGATTTGACGTTTGCTCCGCTCTGTGATTTTACTTGTTCTAATTTATCGATTTTTGGTAGATGTCTTCTTCAGTATCACCGATGCCTGGAGCACCTAGTAATAGTGCTGGAAATGCATCTCGTCAGCCTCCTCCCGTAAGACTTCCAGTCCCCAAACGCCCCCCACTAACTCCCTCTGCAATCTTCACTCTCATTCAAACGATTAAGGAGACTGGGAGGCGTCTGGGGATGAGTGATGTTGCAGTGGCGACAGCTTGTACAATCTTCCATCGAATGGTGCGTGTGCTCACAGTGGGAGAGGAAACGGGTCCGTTTGCGAATGTGATTGGTGGGGAGACAGGAGTGGATGGTGACTCGCAGGTCGCTCAGGCTCAACCTGCTACCTATTCGGCGACGAATGATAACCCCTTGCCCTCAGCTATTGATGGATCGATTAGGTCGAGTCTGGGAGATGTGGATCCCTACGTGAGTTCCTTGATTAATAGACTTCAAACTAGTAATATGGGTTTTTAATTAGCTTTTTTTTCTTTCATAAGGGAGTTTGAGTTTTCGACATTTCATGGGAAGTAAGGAGGAGGTATTGAAAATCATCATAGGATAATCCCAAGTTGAAAATTGGATCTGGCACCTCCTGTTCGTTATTCTTATTTGGATAGAAAATATGGAAACTGTCTAGCCTTCAAAAGCACTTTTCATTAATCGAGTCCCTAAAATCTATTTTTCCCACTTTGTAATTAAATCGAATTAAGAAGTGATCGTATAAGAAAATGGACTCACGATTTGAGTCAGCTCTGATATCAGTATCTGCCAAATTTCGTCACCGTTTAAAAAGATACCAAGTTTGGATAAATTTAATATTATGATTTATTGTCATTGCAATTAATCTTGTTTAAATATCGAAGAGGATACTTGATTTTTAAAAATTATTGGGTAAAAATGAGGAACGGCTACTGTTTTCTCATTCGAAATCTGCTGAAATCTAGCTGCTGACACTGGCCGGTTTAATCGGATATTCCCTGTGATAATTTCATCGCAAAATAAATTTTAACAAGCGCACGTAACCCGAAGATAGTTGGAGGCTTGGATTAACTATTTCAAGCGAGTTTAATTTACAGAATGCCTTATTTGATCTTTTAGACCATGGCTATGGCATGCATCAGCCTTGGAGCGAAGGTACAAGAAGAACACCAGCGTCTTCGTGATGTTATTGTCGCTTACTACAGGTACGCAATTTTTACCCCCTCTTCCCTTCCTAAGCATCTCTAAATCCCCTTAACTTTCGAATGTCCCTTCTTCCTTCCCAGGACTCTTCATAAGACAAAGCGTCCCCCGCTTGAAGTAGGCGACGATTACGACCGTCTTCGCAAAAGTCTCGTCAACGCCGAACTCTTTCTGATGCGTCTACTTGGTTACGGAGTTCGGACTCGAGCAGATCTTCCGCACGCCTATCTCCTTCACTACCTCTCAGCCCTCCTGCATTGGATCGGAAAAGGAATAGTTCATCCTGTGGACAGTCGTGGTCGTAATAATGACTCATTTGACCCCGCCGAGGTCTCCTATGCGAATAACAGCGAAGTGGCGCTGGCTAGACTCCCTGGTTTGGCTTGGGGAATCCTCATGGACTCGTATCATGCACCATTATGTGTGGATTACGCGCCAGAGTATATTGCAGCGTCGATTCTGCATCTGTCTTTGAGAATTGCTGGAGTGGAAGTGCCGGGAAATCGACATTCGGACGTGGCTTGGTGGCAGGTAAGGTTCTTAATTGGTCTATTTCTTTAAAATCCATAATTTTTAACAGACAAATCGGAAGTGGAAATGATGTTATCTGAATTCTGAATCGCTATTTACTCATTTTATTTTGGTATACTTTTCAGTTGTGGTTGTTTACTTCTTGTTAGCTAATTATGTCATCTAATTCCCGCAGAACGTGAGAAAAATGAGGCTAATTAATTCAGATTTTCGATTCTAGATGCCCATATTTTGAACACAGCAAATATTCTGGCCTGGCTTGCTCACTGACTTTCTATGTTCCTGGGAAGGTTTATCCGTCTATTTATCAGCAGTTAAACACGTTTCTCACACAAGCATTTGCCTTCTAGGCCTTTCTGGATAGTTCTAGATTATTTCTCGAAATTATTGTATAGAACTCTGCAAACCAGTATGAACACGTTTGATAGTGATGAAAGCGTTGTATCTCGATATCCACAAAGTACGTTTCGGTGTCTACCTTATATTCACAGCTTAACTGAAGCTAATTCTTCTGCATATTAAAAGCTGTTCATTTCTCAGGTTAAAATTCCTATTTGAGCAGGAAGATGTATTATTTTCTTAACGTGTTGTTGACATCTCGCAATGGCCAAGAGACGACACGTCTAGACTTAATCATATCTTGATATATGTCGACAGACGTATTGAGAAGAGAGAGATGTTAAGAAAGCCAGATCGAGAGGTTATCCTACATCCAGAATGCCTCATAAGTGGCATTTTGAATTGCGTTTCTAAGACGTTTGGATTTGTCTTTGACTTGGCTCTTTGTAACTCTTATTCATCCTTTATTCGTTCCTAGAGCCTCCTCTAACTTGATGTCACTAGGTCTTATTGAGAAAATTGCCCTGGAAGCCGACTTCTCAATGGTACTGCCACATTTTGACGTTAATGAATTCGTTTATACATATGGAGGTCAAATATTATAAAGTGGTTGGTTGTCAGGTACCAAGCTCAATTTCTGTAGGGTTTACAGTCTGTGAAATTGGATTTCATTGTTCATCAATAGGATTGAACGCCGCAGATCCTACTCTTTCACTAGTAATGTTTTATGAAATATTTTGCGCTCAGTATTAGTAGCCTAAGAGTTGGGAATAGCATTCGGATAGGCAATTGTGGAATATCCAGAGACGGACATTTTTATCGAAATTCGTTAAACCGGACTCTTATGGCATCGAGGGATCTTATTTAATTTTGTAGAATTTCTCGTAATTGCTACTCTGTCTAATTAGTAATCCCTTGCTTCCTTCAGGCCATATCGGACTCGCTGACTCGCGAGACTGTGGAACAGATCCAGCTCAAGGTGATGGATATCTACGCAGTGGACGATCGTATTAACGCGATGGCCAACTATCGTCCAGAAGACGATGACTACTAAGGACAGAAAGAGAGAGAGAGAGAGAGAGAAGGTGGATTAATTCTCATAGTTTTCTGTTGCCTAATTCCCATCTTCTCTCCTCCCACATTCATCAACGTGTTTGCATTTCATAAGAGCACTCGTTCCCCATTGTCCTCTCGCCTGTGAGAGATTTTGTTAATACATTTCTACATAACACTGATGTGGGATTTCTTTTGTATTGACTTGATTAATATCGATTTTTACTAGACACTACTTCCGGTAAGAAGTGTAGCCTGCACCGGAACACTCAAATTGTACAGATGAGTAGTACCTTAGACCTTCTCTGATGAATAACTCATATTTCGCCGCCCATCTCTTCACCAGTATTAATCGATACGGTTGATCATACAGTCATTGAGTCTCAAATCTGTGATGTTTACCGCTCAAAAAAAGTGTTTACTTTGTTCACACTCATTTTGGGCAGAGGGGTTGCACTTTAAAGTCCCTCTGGCAATAGACTCGAATTACGGCATCCATTTAATAGTCGGTGTGGCCGACCATTTCACACACTGGGTGTGCATCGCTGGGCATCGAACTTGTGATCTCTGGCTTCGCAGCCAAACGCATTAACTCACTCATCATGCATAGTCATCTGTTTATCTAGAGTCAATGATCCCTTATGCTGAAATAGGTCGTTTTTAATTGGTCGAGGTACCTCAAAGTGCTATTCAAGAGGTGGAGGTAAGTACCGCTCACCGTTTTCAAGCCAATTAAAGGATAGGGGAGAAGACAATATACCTGGACTACTTTGAACTAGCCGGAAAATTTGAATAATCGCAAGAGAAAGGATAATTAAGTATAATCCAGTTAGTTCATCCAAGAAAAGCGCTCTCCATTAGTCTAACTTAACAGGAATTTTGTTGGTAATTATTATAACAGGCGCTCTTAGATTATTGATTAGTGTGTCCCTTTTGAAGATCCATCGGCCGCAAATATGAGTGCAATCTAATCTTAAAGTAGTTCCTCCTTTATTAGTCTAAGCCGCATTAGTGGGTAAATAGCGCGACATAATATTTCACAGAGGTATTGCAATATCGATTTTTCACTAGAAGATCAAATTTCCAAGAGAGTGAACACCTGCACACGATGAAAGCGTAACTATCAAATCGAATAAAATCGTAGAAACGTGATTATGTTGTATATGAACGTTAAAAGTCATGAAAATCTCATGGTAAATACGTTTTGAACTCCAAATTTCTCATTATAAAGTACATAAATACGCTGATGTGCCCATTTTCAGACTAATGGTGGCACTTTTTGAAATAAATTTCGTTAAGAACACAGCTCTATTGCGTAGTAGCATTAAGACGCATACTTAGACCTTGATTGAAAGTGATTAAACTGAAATTTCTTTTGAAAACGTCCAGAACATGTCTTGTGGGGATGATCGTTTAAATGCAAGTCACAACGACGATAAATGTAAAATCTCTTTCAGCACTAATATCTAAAGGTGGATGTCCAGACGTTGAAGTAATTTCCTTTTTCTAGGGGGAGGTTACCTTTTAGATATGTATATTAGTAAATTTCTGTTTTTTTTAAATTATCAAATAAATCTCTATACACAACGAACATTTAAGAATCGAAACCAAGTACTCTAGACGAAGAGGTAGTATGTTTCGAATTTCGAAAAGCAGTGTAAATCAGTGGAGTGGGTGATCGGAATGAGAGAGACACAGAATTCCCGGATGTTCCACGTTGAAGTTGAGACAGTGGCATCCTGGGGTTGATGCCCCTTTCTCGTAGACTCTGAGAGTAGACCAGACGTCTTTGTGTGGCTGAAATTGTTGGCTCCTCTTGGGAAAGTGTTGGTCGACTAATGACCATAGTTCGACGCCGGGCGTCCACTTGGGCTGGAGCTACCTTTGCTCGCATTGTGGCCGAACGAACAATCTTCTTTGTCACCGTTTCTATCATGCTAATTGGACGCGGTCGGTTCATGCGGTTTTGGTTTCTACGTCGGACATCAGTTCTTAGTAATTAAAAAGAAAAAACATAGTTTATTGAAAGGAACGAAGTGAATTTAGACACGGTAAACCAGGTGAAGAAATCAGAAATTGTAATTATTGATTATTTGAAGTGCAGTGATGAAAAGAGGTATCAAAAATTTTTGATGCTGGAAATTGAGTGCGAGCATCTGAGAAACTTACTTTATACGCCTTCTGAAGAGTAGAGAAAATTATTACAGATAAATTTTGTTAAACAGTTGATGTAACTGCCGACAATTACCATTGAATATCAAACATTTCATTTATATTTACACTATCATTACTGACCTTGACTAATCGAAAATGTATTTTCAATAATCGGTTGAATTGCTCAAGTAAAGTGTGGTGAGGAGATCGAGTAGAGATAGAAGATAAAGTCAGTGCATCAAAAGAATCCTGCTTCATCTCAATTTTGGATTGAGGTTGTCTGATTTTAGTAAAAAGATGTGCTCCATTATAGGACGATCTTATGTTTCGAAATTTAATCTTTCTGATCATGTAATGTGCTCGGACGTAAGTGACTAGTATATTAAACTGAGTGGATGGTCATAACGCCTTGGTACATCCGAGCACTAATGTCTTAACCTACTAAATGAGACTACGAAATTCAAGAAAGTTTATAGGTGAATGGCGTTATCTCCAGTTGTCATCTTTTATCACTTTATATTAAGAAATTAAGTTAGATCTCCAGAGAAGTATGTCAAAAATACCAGATCTTGAAAGGAGAGAAAATCTTTAAATCTTATTATTTGACTTTAAGTATAACTTTAGATAATAAAATGGTCATCGGTCTTCTAAAATTTCCCCTCCAAACTATTGGCGAAAATGGAATCATTTATTAACTTAAAGTGATTATCCATTTGCTTACATAAATTGAATCAATTAATATTAACAACTTACGCTCCATTTTGAAGTCCACCTTTATCGAGAACAGCTTTAATGGCACTCATCTTCTGTCGATTTAGAGATTTCATTTCTGCTGCCTTCAGGTTCTCTTCCAGCCAAGCAGAATATTGTTGAAGGCGTTTAATCTCCTGACAGATGAAGGCACATCGCTTACTAACATATTCGTCAATTTCATCTTCACACTCATAATCTGGAATATCTAAAGTAGAAAAAGAGCCTTCCAAAATTCGTTTCAAAATATTAGCAAACTTTGTCTGAGTGCGTGAAGATAAGGGGAAGGCGAAATGTCACGAATGATTGAAGAATTAAATGTAAAATCCGCTAATATAATTAAATAATAGCGAAATTAATTTAATTTATATGAAAACATGCGAAGTTCCTCAGCTCAAATGAATAAGGCATGGAGATATTAAAGACCGGGATAAGAAGAAGAATGCACTGATTCAAAAAATTTAGAGTTGATATGGTGAATTTTTGACACACATTAGAGTTAACTCACAGTAACCTGAGTTTTGACGGAAAATTAAAAAAAAAACATTTTATTCAGGGCGGGTACTCATATTTGGCATATCAGTAACGGAACAACTGCTCTACTGAAAACAATTAAGTAGCCGTAGTCATGACGTTGACTCACCGAAGCTAGCCATAATCCATTTGTAGGCACCCTGAGTTCCTTTAAGTAGATTTTGTCTGCCTAGACGATCCAGTTTTTTATTAAGGCACATCAATCTTTGGACATATTCCTCCTTTTCTGTTTCCAGCTCTGAAAGTCGAAGTAGTTGAGCCCGTTTCTCTTCAGCATACTACAAAAACACATTGGGAAAAACAAAACAGATAGCATTAAACTTTATTAAAGCAGGATAAAGAAATGAATTTGAAAGTTGAGCAGATTTTCATTCCTACTGACATTACGCTCTTGCGCATAGTTTACTATTTTTTTCTGATTCTTAACACTACAGCATTGTTTTTTTTCAGAAACTTGCGAATATTTTATTTATAAAATAAGTGGCACATACCAATTCTTTAACTCGATTAAACTTCATTTTCGCGTTTTCAACTCGCAATTCTTGTCGAGATAGCACATCCTGCGTTCGACGATCCAAATTTTCAGCAAATTCCAGCCTATTTGGGACGAATAATAAAATATCGTAAATGAAATATTCTTTTCTTGTAATTTCACAACAAAGAGATTGCGTTAAATTAGAGGTGCAAAGTGAGTTGTGCTTGAGCCATACCGCTTAGATAGAGCAGAAAGACGATGGTTTAAATCATCCAGCAATTGGAGTTTCTGCGGGTAAATAATATTTATAAAATACCAAAAGTATCTTAACTCAAAATTATGTGTAAGAAATATTTGCAATATTTACTAATTAAATTTAAAAATTACGACTGAACTTTCAAAAACCTATGGGGAGTATATTCAGATAAATGAGATTAAATTTAACAGCAAATAACTGGACAAGATGATATTATGCTTGTGATTTTGGATGAGTTTGTAATGCGACTTCAATGTCAAGTTTGGTGAATTGCAGTCAACCGAAACTGACTGTTAAGTACTTTGAATCCTTGATCCATTCAAGGTCTGACTATTGCAAATAATTCACATTTTTCACACATCTAATATACCATAGTAATTTTGAATTGCATCAGAGGTGCAGTGAAGCATTTAGAATTACACAGTTTCAAGAGAATAGGACAGAATTCACAAGAAACAAATAACACACAGAATGTGTTAAATAGGGGAATTAAACGGAGGTACTGTCGAAATATATATAATCCGGTGTGTGCACTCAGGCACATATTAATAGCACTTTAAATACGCATACGTATTTATACACATCATACGGTTTTTTATATAAGGAGCAGAATAAAATTTCTGTGGCCAGTAAGTTGAAAGTGTCCATAAATTCATTAATAACGAACATGGAATACACCCTTATTTGGACAAATGTTAGAATGACGCGATGGGTATGGAACGGCATGTGGTTAAGTCGGCAATAAACAAGTATATGTATTACATAAATTACTATGGAAATAGGAAGATGTATCAAATTTTGTAGAAAATTTTTCGAATTTTTTCCCATGCATATATAGTTTGAAAAGATTGGAAATTGCACAAATCTTATGGACATTAATGTAGCAGGACAAATGGTACTAAACAATTGATCAATATCGGCTCATAGCATAGACCGAAGAAAGTTACAGAAAGTTTGACCTATCTGCCTGAGCGATTAATAATTCAAAGCAATGGAAGGCGTCGCGTTGCGTTGCTTTGTAATCAATTTCTCTCCAGAGAATGATTTACTTGACATGAATAATACATGACCATATTGTGGCATCCTAGTGTTTTCAAAAAGAATGGGAGCACAATTCAAACAATTTATTATTCATATACGGAGAGTGGTTTCGGTCCACTAGCTACTCTTGTTAACTTTAAGAGACAAATTTATCGAGATAGCACGATCAACCACTCAACCCTACAAGAAATCAAACAAAACAGTTCAAAAATTTATGGATTAATTCTTGAAAATGAAACTTTGAGCAATGAAAGGTGGAAAAAGGTAATGAATACAGAAATAAAATAAAATTAAACTCCTTAAATTAAATCTAATTGTATTTTCTAGTTCTATTCAACTTCCTCTACATCCCTGACAACACTATTTACTGTTTACAGGTCAAGATGCTTGCTCATGATGTAAATTTGATTGAAAACTCGTGCTTTGATATAATAAAAGATAAATCTCGAATCTTACTTTATTGGCTTCAGATCCTACTGGTTGAAGAGTTTTAAGTTGCTTGCATCTTCGTCTAATTCTAGATTTAATAAGAGCACTGTCGCGTCCTACTTTTTCAATGGCAGCTTTCTTCGATTCTCTAAAATGATCGATAAATAAATAAATAAATATATAAATAACTGATATATTTGCCTCATAAAATCTACTCATTGCTAAGCTAGAGATTTCATCAAATTGTAAAGTTGTATTTTTATTATAAAACAATAAAATTTATTCATTTGTTCAATATTTTCTCCTGATACTTTTATTCATAATTTACATAAATTCAGCATACTATAGTAAAATAGAATTGAATTATACAATGACATTATTTATTTATGAAATGTTAATAAAATTTTGCATTTTAATTCTCACAATAATTTTGCTTATTTGACACAACGGAAGAAAAGGAGGCTAAAAAAACAGAGTGAGTTTACTTTTCTTCTTTCTTGTAAATATCGGACTCCAACCGTAACACTTAATTAAGCAGTTTGAAATGTTTCATTCTCAGGAGAACTTTGATAGCTATAGAAACGTGACCAGAATTGGGGGCGAAATTTTGATATCAAAAAAAAATAATAATAATTTTACCGCTCTCCTTTTTTGGAAATGTCCGAAATGGGAAGCATTATAAAAGCAGTAAATCATAATTTATTAAGATTCCAGTACATTGTTATTCTCTGAAAATATTGGCCGTCAGAGTTGTACTCTTCCATAACCAATTCCTCCAAAATTGAATGATCTTCGAATAGAAAATAATAAATCAACTAGTCAAAGTGAGATTTCTTTCACAGAATTTGGGATTCCAAAACTCGAATACTTACAAATTAAGGTAATCATAAATGAATCTTTATTAAGAAGTAGGACGATAGAAAATCGGTTTAATGAAATCACTTTCTTTTATATGTGAAAATTATGGACCTTTTTAGATAGTGGAAGACTCCACCGAAAATTTCTTTCTATTTTTCAGTAATATTAACTCAATTCGTTTTGATCAAAAATTATGCTTACGTTCCTGCGTTTTAGTTGGAGAATAGTGATTAAGGATTTGTACTTCCCTCTTTCGTGTTAATGCAGATCGCGTCGGCAAAATCTTACGACACAGAAACTACAAGATTTGTGATGCAGACGTTCGACTCTCAAGCTCTTCCTCCTTCCTCATATAATAACACGTGTCATCTTATTTTTATTCGAGCAATTAGTCAATTCAGTCACGAAACTTTTTATTTGGTTTGAAAGTACGAGGAAATATTGTGCAAAAGTCAAAGAGATAAATGAGATTAGGTGAACTTTGGGGTACCTTTATTTCTAAAAGGTGATAGAAAATCTTGCGATGGTAAATGCAATTCATGATGCTTATCAAGAAAACAAATATGATGGGTGAATTTGGAATGTAACGGCTGTAAACCAATAAATACTAATGCAAGGGCAAAGACAAAAGAAGCCATTCAGCTTTAATTTAGAGAATTTTTAACATCGATCTCGATTAATTTTAACAGATCTTAATAATATCAATTAAATGCACCTTCACATTTTCTAAATGCTCCATCAACCGGATCAGTATTACCAAGCTCATAAAGTAAAGTGTTGGTACGGTTCGTACCTCATTTCGCCTGTTTCTCACTACCTGAATTGTCCTCGCTCGTTCTCTTCCCTCCTAATTCAGCTTCCAACTTTTTCGTCCTTCTCTCTCAAGTTTATTTTTGATTGTCCAGTATACACGCTGTCCCACCTAACTCTAAGTCATCCCCTGTTAGCCTCGAGAAGACCATTATTTCATGGAGGAGATATTTAACCTAATTTCATTATCAGGATTAGGGTCACCTTAAGCTCCTCTTATGAAAAACTACTAATGTTCATCTTATTAACCAGAATCAACCAGTGCCGTTAACCACTAACAGCACTGGATCAGCACCAACGAGCATCTTCGCGGTAGACGAGCACGCTGACTACCGTAGTTTTTACCAATTTTTTTTCCAATTTTAATGGTAGTTTCAATTTAAAAAAAACACTACAAATGAATTTTATTTTTAAAGAATTAATTTTAAACAATTTTTTTATACATTCGTATGCACAGCTTTAAGCAAATCATAAAGATTATAAAAGCATTAAAGGAAGAATTTTAGATATGAAATTTTATGGTATCTAAAATTATTACTATGTCGAAAAAGTTATTTCCATTGACCTATTAATCCCAATTGGACATTTATAAACCTATTTATTTAAATAAGCTCTGCAAAATCCAGAGCAGAATTTAAAGCTCAACCGGATATCCTGGTTATCCCAAGTTTTATAGATGTCTTAAAAATGTCAATAATCCATGTTTTGTACAATTTCTCAAAATTTAGGCCTACACTTAAATTCGATTTTCAAATGCAGGATAACTTACATAGATTTTTCGAGATTTAGTTTTAATAAGACTGGTTTTGAATCCAGTTCCTGAATTTCTGATTTCACTCCGTTTATTTGAGTGAGTAGAATATCGACGTTCTGCCGTTCATCCACAGTTTCTTCCCTTTCCCCGTGGAATGTTAATTTTATTTCAGTTAACTCCTCACGCTAAAATTAAGAAATTAAGTTGAAAATAAGGTGAATAAATACCATTGATTTAACTCTATTTCTGGAATTGTGTAATATTTTCTGCTGAAACTCTAATGTTGAGTACATTTCTGTGATGGCAGTCAGCTTTTTCTGAAACGTCTCGATTTTCATGGAATCGAGCTTAGACGCGAGAGAATCAGCTTCGTTTTTAGCGTCTTGAATTTTCCTAAAATACAAAAAAACAGAATTAGAATGAATTAATTAATTAACTTCGTTGTTTCATTGGAAAAATAAAAAATACCGCACTTCAAGTTAAAAAAATAATTTTTACATATTAAATTATAAAATCATATTAACACCAAATTAATTATATCACATTTTAAAATTTAATATAATATTTTAAATTTAATAGTTAAACTTTACTTTCTCCGTTCATCCAATCCAAACCGCAAAACTTTCAAACGAAGTTGTCGATCTGCCTCATCTGAGGTTTTCAACTGCTCATCGAATTGCTAAAATGAAGAAAGCCCATTTAAAAAAGGATATTTTCCTTGTTTTTTTAGAAAAAAGTACTATTTATTTACCATCACATCAATTTTTCCATTGAGAAGTCCTTGATTTCGAGCGATCTCTGATTTCAGAAACTCGCATAGTCGAGTTTTCGATTTGAGCAAATCCTTCTGAAGATTTTCTGCACTCTGCGGTTTGCTAGTTTTCTGTCGAGTGAAAAGTGAAATATTACTGACTACAATGCACAAATTCAGCTTAAATCGGCGACGTCCAAAATTTAATCTTTTTCTCAACAACTCTCAATATGATTGATATAATAAAAGTACTATTAATTTTCACTACAAATTGATCGATTTTAGACATTTTCAATGGAAATATTTTCTTAAAAATTTTAAATATATCTCTGAATTAATGACCTTTAGAATTAGATATTTCAGTCAAAATTAATATTAATAATTATGTATTCGTTTTGAAAATTGTATGAGTATAATTCATTTTATTATGACTTAATTTTTCATCAATTATTATTTAATTATTAATTTATAATTTCATTATCTAATTTATATGCTTCAATGCAATTTAGTATCTTTATAACTATTCCAATTTTAATGCAACCTTAATTAAACTGTTTGTTGTGATCTGAATGCACTTATGGGATATCAGTACACATGTTCAATCATTCCCAAACAGGTTAAAACTCATATAATGACACTAAAGTGCTTATATAATGCCAACTTTAGTGAAATCAGAATTTAAAAATAATTTCAAACAGAAGTTAAATACTATAGTAAAAAAGAACTTTATGATATAACGCATTTGGTGGTCCTGCGACATACAGCTATTACCTTAATTTGGTCATTGATTCACTCAAATATATTCCTTTTTAATCATTTCTACCCAGAGGTTATCCATTTTTCCACATTTATTCTTGCTTACTGATTTGATCCAGTTAGCGATTTTCACTAGATACTGCCCACCTAGATTATGGCTTACGCTATGTCTCTACTTCGGCTTGTATTAGTAAAGATGAAACATTAATTCTGGTTTAGCGTCATTAGAATTGTGTCCCTTGTGAACTTCTACCACATTTCTCTGCCCAAAGTGAGTGTTGGCAAACACGTTTCCTCAATGAGCTGGAAAGTTATTAGCAAAATATACTCAACTAGAGATGTAAAAATTGGTCACAATCAAAGTTAATTAAATCGTAATTATTTTTGTATTATATTTAGTCTCAATTTAGTTGTCCCATTAATACAACAAAGATTTCCATAAAAAATACATAGATACGACCTTTTTGGAAAGACTGAAGTGAAATGGTTACAAGGAAACAGTGCCTAAGATTAGGATTTTATGCACTTTAAATTTGACCTTCATATTAGACACAAAGGCCTGGGTACTATCAATAAAAGTATGTGGAGCATACACCGCTACCAAGGCTGAATAAATGGATTTTAGTTGCGCTAGAACATTCTGAAAATGAGCACATACTCTCCATTGTGTGTCCTACGAGCGCTGCATGCGAGCAGAGGCTTCGCAACAAACCGGAGATTAATGTTCGCGCAGAGTAGCGTTCATTGTACTCACAAATACTTGGCATTTTCAGTTAGAACTCCCTCCTCACCGGATCTCCCGTGTTCTTAATACTTTGGACGCAGCCTAGTTATACCAATGAACTCTGCTAGAGGCTAGTTATACTCGTCTGTTGCTAGTTAGATCTCTAAGAGGACTACTAAGGTTTAATTAAAGGCATTTGGAGAAGGCAAATAGGGATGGAACTAGCTATCATTTCAATTTTTTAAGCCCTCTATAATGAATGTAATGGAGCAACCTTGCATGTTAAATTTTAAATTGATATTTCAATTACAACGTGGAATCTAGATAGCTAGATAAATAGTATATGTAAAATTAACTATTTACTTCAATATCAGATGTTATTAAATGACCCGTTAAAATTTTGCTACATTTTTAAATTGCAAATGAAAACACGTAAGTAATATAAAACTATTATTAACGATTTTTTTAAATAGCAGTTTTAACACTAATTTATTGATTTATCTGCAGACACATGAGTTTAGGAAAAACATTTTGGACTTTAATAGTACTTCTAAAACCCTCAAAAGCTTGCACTTGGCACCTCCTACTGCCGACAGAAACAAACAATGATTATACCGTAATTGACCCGATAATTATTTAAACACATTGATAAGTTAAGTTGACGGTCTGTCAATATGAGCAAAGATGCTAGAATCTCAATAATAATATCGTTGATAAAGCGATATATTTATAACGAATATATAATTTTCTTAGGGGTATTTCAAAAAAAGTTACGTAATAGCTAAATATGTCTAATCACTAACACCGAAATATCTCCATAATATTGTTTAAAGGATAATCTTTAGAACACGCTCTCCTCGGGCCATGGTATGCAAAATGCCTGCTCAGCGGATTCCTGTGGAAATCCAACAGTTAGTCTCGACACCTTTTCTTAGTTCTCTTATATTGAAGCTAATTTTAACTCGTCAAATGCCGGTCAAAACTAAAAAAAGAAAGGTTAATCAAAGTCATGGCTAAGGTAAATCAACTGTAACCCCAAGAAAGTAGTGGGTTTGACAGAAATATCATGGTTGAAAAACGCATTAAGGTAGGTTTCCTTCCCTCAAACCGTAAAATTCCACCTAAAAAGATTTTGATCAATATAACAAAATGCGAGGCTGCCAAGTGTTCGCGAATGGATACTACCGACGGGATCACCATTCTACAGGCGTAGCAATCAACAAGGACTTCCAGAGCCAATTTACCGACTCCTTGAAGTTTTTAAACTTCACATTTCAGAATGTCATCCTCAACACTGATATTAGATTCAAGGCAAATCTCTTCAAAATACCTAATGAAAAATCGGCAAAATATTCATTTTTCTGGGCTGAGAAGAAACGATGTAAAATCTCTCAAATCTCCAGCCATAGCTTGTGTGAATAGCATATTTTATAAACACTTACTTTATATTAAATATTTAATATTATATTTGTTATATGTATTAAACTGTCTTTTATTCGACTTTCTTATCACCCTTTTGGCAATAAAGTCAACGCCTACTGAAATGGAATTGCGAAGTTTGAAATATTACTCAAATTTCCTAAAGTACTGTTTGAAAACTCTCCATATTATTAGATTTCATGCGTTTGAAAAAATTTAAATAGCATTTTAATATTTTTAAAATTAAATAAATAAAATACCTTGAATGAAAAACTGAATAAAATTTTATTTAACCTAAATGAAACTAGTAGGAGGCCTTAGTACTATATAAAAAAAATTATTATTAATTAATTACTTGGGGGATTTTTATCTATTTGAAAGTAACCCTAAAAATTCACTGTACAAAACTTCCGATTACAAGCTGAAAAATATCATTTTCTAAGTTTTATTTCCATATTCCGAATGGACACCGACAATGTCCAAGCCGAAAACGAACAGGATCAATCGTAATAAATAAAAAGTGAGGTGATCAAGTTAAAAAGGAAAGAAAATGCGACGAATAAATGTAAATTACACACACATTTTAAATATAAATAAAGTTTTTTGCTTATTAGATATGAAAAGTATCTTTTAAAATAATGTATAATATAAGATAAATAATTGAATCAGATTAAAAAGGGTTTTAAAATATACACCATTTAATTGTCTAATTCATTTGATTTTCACCTCAATTTCACACTGTAAGTGTCAATTTAATTTAAATATTCGACTAATTTATTGAAATTAAGGCATTTTTAATAAATGAGTAATTTTTCCATTCTACTTACCATTCTCAGACAGAATTAGTCACCTTTAAATAGGCGGATCGCATTAATTTGAATAAATTATAAGTACCCCGGCATAAATTTGGATTTAACAGCAATCAGCATGGGAGTTGGTATTTCATAGCAGAGAATCACTCTCAAGACTTAATTTTTCATTTAAGTTTCATTAATCTTAAATGATATTTGTCCGACCTGTATCACTTTTGTTTTAAAGTTTGTATCTTCGAAAATAAAACTTTCTTTGAGTTTAACAAAAGGAGGTAAAATGTTGAACGATGAGCCTCTATGCATTCCCAAAATTACTCGTTATTCGCATCTTCTATGAAAATACTTCGGTTTTTCGTCCATGAAGCCGCGGTGATATCTTTATGTCCCTGTGATCCAAACCTCTACTATCATTATCCTCTTTCTACAACTGTCCCATTTTATTTGAAGGTACATTTGCACTCATATCTCGCGCACACCCTTGCCCACGTGACTCATACAAGCTGCCTTTGTATTTCCACTCACACATACACAAAGACACATTTGTCATTCACCGACTCCTTTGCTCTTCTCTCTCCCTCATCTTTCTTACTTGCTCGGATTCTCCCCGTGGTTTATTCGATACACATTGACCTACGCAACTCTTTGCATTCAACTTTTGAGACTGTTGCTGCTGTCGTTAGCTGTTCCAATAACCGTCGTAGTAGCAATGTCCATAAAATCCCTCCAAATTTGTGCAATCTTTCACTCAAGGGGAACTTTTCCAATTTCCATTTATTAATTGACGTCATTTCTTTCTAATATACTGGAAGCACTTGCTTCAACAAGCAAGAGCTTATTGGAAGAAGTCATTAGAGAAAACTTGCAAGGCTATTGCCCCTTCAAGCTTTGCAACATTCAACACCACAAGATGAAAAAGATGGAATAGGTCGCAGAATATTTATAAGTGGCCCATCTCAGTACTTCCACCTAAAGTTCATGTAAGCTCCTTAATTTCATCCAAGATGCTTATGTTTTGCCAAAAAATTGAACTGAAGCGGCAAGATCGACCATCATAAATAAACAACTCTGGAGCTTTTGGGTCAAACTTTAACCAATAAACAGTACCCATAAATTTCAAATTTGAAACATGAAATACTATTAAGTAAATACTGTATAACCTGAATTTAAAAACAAATGAACTGAGACTCTTTGATACCCTAGTTTTGGTCTCAACATTTTTCGATCTCGTCCACTTTAAAAGTTTTCAGACTTATTTTTAGACGATTTCAGCTGCTTTTCCACAGTGAAAAATTGTAAAATATTTTTATCTTTATGTGGGTGATAATAATGGTTTGAATATTAGTGTACCTTTCAGATATCTTCCATTATCTAGAGTTGCATATACAACTTTTATTTTAAAGAGTATCTCTATGCAAATAGGAGTCCTCTTACTTAAACAAAAGATGATAAAATATTTATAACTCCATGATTTTAATGATGTGTAAACTATAGGAACGATCTTTCATTAAAGTGATATATGTAACATATAATAATGTATAACGTTAGTATATCGATTTCATTTAATTAATTTTCCTAATGTGCTGAGAAATTTGAATTGAACAAGTAAGAGATTATTGAAAGAAATTTATAGCCTAAGAGGTATCAATGCAAGACAGATTAAATAAGCTAAGCTTCAAGAATTTCGCCACAACAAGACGGGAATAAGACAGAAACAGTAGTAGAGAGAAGGAATCCATCTCGTAGTCAGTAAATTGTGATCAAGTAACGGAGTAAAGACCGATAAACGAGATTTAGATAATGGGAAAAACTCCATAAATATCTTACTGGTCAAGATGTGAGTCATACATACAAAGCTGAATGAAGGGTGCAGAAAAGTGGGTAGCATTGGGTGATCCCCAGGGCCACTATAATTTAATTGTTAATTATCTGAACTATTGACAATATGCCTATAAATGTTCCATCTATGTCTAAAACTTGACAATCTCGCAATAGAATGTAAATTAGAATGCGACGAAATTTTTTTCAGAAGTCACGACCGTTAGAATCTTACTTAGAAGGGCGTAACTAGACAAGATGATCTCACTAAATTTACGACTTTCGCGACCACAGGAGGTCGATATTTAGAAAAATCACATCTCAAGAAAGAATTTCTGTCTCCTATGTGAAACAAGTGATCGGTGAAGGTAATAAAAAGTCTTTCACACACTAATAAAACGTATGTGTTAAGTCATACTTCAAATGTCATCTTCTTGTGAGTAATCGAACAGGATGTTCATTTAATTAGATCATGTGAATCATTGTTTTAGTTTGATTCAGTTTGATATCCCTTGACAAGATTCACAAGTCGAGCTACAAATTGAAATAAACGGAAAAATATAGTTATTCAGTAGACTTAAAAAGAAGTAACGGTTGCTTATATTTAGAAAATCAAGAAAGCCGAGGTAATTTTATCTAAATAACAATGGATATCAATATCGTGGGATGTACGTAGACAAATGTAACTTCAAGGTGATCGAAAAGCAATCCCGTATGAAGTCTTCAACTATCAGAACTCTATGAAGTTCGGAAACCGGTTGTTTCGGTACAAAGAGAGTGATTGATCGTTATAGAAATACATGCCCAGAACAATGCAGAAATTCAAGATCACTCATGCAAATCTCAAGGCCACAGGTTCTATGGGAAAGTAATTTTTGAAACTGCGGTCGAAGGGTTGAGTACAAATTAAGTATGTAAAATACGAAACTCTCAAAATAGAAAATTACTCCTAGATCTCCATCACAAACACGCATAGCAATTAGAAGAACCTTCCACACAAATAAATTCATTTCTCTTTATCTCCATCAGACTATTAGAAATTTCTCTAGATGAAAGTGTATTGGTATTTGAATACAATGGACTTTGATTTTAAATTTTCAAATAATATAGTTCCAATCTTATTTCAAATGAGAGCTTTCTTATAGAGCGACTCATGTTTCAAATATCTTCGTTAATGAATGTATATAAGGCATTGTTTTAAACAAAACATTCAGTAATTAAGAGAAAACGAAATTCAGAGTGAGGAAGGAGAAAATCCGATTTCAACAACCAAACCCGTTTCAAATTGTTTCTTTTATACTTCGTTAACTGATCTCTACTAATTGAAGAAAATAAAATAATTTAATTTCTTTTCGATTATACAATTTTCATATTTTCCATTTGTTCTGTTTTCCACTGCAAAAAGTTATTAAAGGTCTTCAATTACCACTTTTTAGCGCTTTCACAACCAAATTAAATTATTTTCCTCCTTTAATTTATGGCAAATTTCAAAATACGTCATCGTTTTAGCTTTTCAATGTAAACATTTTTCGACAATAAATAGTATCTAGCACTCAAATCAATTTTGCCTTCTAATTGGCTCATTTGTGTCAGCATCACAGCGATCTTAACCAATCAAATAGCTCTCGGTACTTCTTGTTAAAATAATCCCTCGTACCTGTATGTGCAAACAATCAATCAGCTAATAAAATCACGCTTTTCTCTGTTATAGCATTTGACAAAGTGCACCAAAAACTGGCGAAATTTTATAATCCACCATCATTGAGCTCACACATGTAGAGCGCCAAGAACGCAGGCTAGCTATCGCTACGATACTAGACATTAAGCGCGTAATGTTCAATTTCATATGAACTGGAAATTAGCTATAAGTGCTCAACTAAATGGGTTATTTACCTTTAATTTTGCAATTTATCGATTTCGCCTGACAAAAAATCTACTTTAATGCCCATAAATATGAGAAAAGGTCTCTTTTGATTAGCCAACTGAGTCATTGAGTTATAGTTCCGGAAAGTAATAATGGCCAACAAAATACTGAATTCTATAAATGGGAGTTGCCCCAACACACATTCTTTTATAAATGTTCAGGTACGGGTGTATATTTCCACTACAAGTTAGAAATTCGGAATTAAGAATATCCTAATGAACGCATAACTTCATTCATGAGAAAAATGACGTCTATTGCAACAATCACCCAGTTGATTTTAGTTCTAAGCTGCAATTAAACAGATCGCTCTCATATTTAAACCGCGCCTCCGAAACGATATTTCGATCAAATGGGCTAGATAATAGCAGACGACATTGAGTGAACACAGCTTACGAAGCTACTGTAAGTTAAAAATTTTAGCTTTTTAATCTCTGCTATGCTAAAACAGTAAGTTTTGACTACCGTGTAAGATTAATGTGCCTTCACAACCATTGGAAGAAAAACCGATCTGAAGTGGCAAGACTGATCCTTCTTGATTAAAAAAGCCCCAGTCAATAAACACTGAACATTAGTGGCAAGCATTTGATATAATCCTGTGAACGATTCATGAAATTTGAATTCTGGAACGCGAACTACTCATTTAAATGATGTTGTACAACCCGATTCCAAAAATTAAATGAAGTAAGCTTCTTTGAAACCCTGACCTTGTTCTCTGCATCTTTTTGATCCTCCCATCTTTATCGTTTATTGGACTTTCTGTTAATCGGTTTCAGTTGCTTCCCGCAATGAAAAATTGGGAATTTTTTTTAACTGAGAGTATTAATTATAAATAATAGCAAATATTTTCCAAAAAACTTCAGTAAACAAGCATTTTAATCAGAATTTGATCTTATGCTTCCTCAAAATGCACTTATGAGTATTTTTTAGGCCCAAACCGATTAAATTGTTATCACATAAAAGTTAATATTTTTCCGAAATTCTTATAAAATTCAAGAATTTAAGTACGAGAGGTTTGATATATTTATTCATACAAATATTATGAAAAACTGAGCGTATATAATTGTAAACGTAACTATATTTTCAATAGAATCTGATTACTGTTATGGAAGCAATTGGCAGATGTCATTGTCTGATATGTGGGTTAACTGATGTTCAGTTCAATGACCTTGTACTCAGTTGAGTACTGTTTAAATTGATGAATTGCATATTCTGCTTAAAATGCCCGTAGTGGTCTGACCTACCTGTTCTACCTGGCTGTAAGAAAACAGGTTTATGTCAAAATCACGTAATCCCGTGGCATCCTGTTTTCCCAACCCTTGAAAGTAAAATATTAACTGTTGAAGGGCCAAGATCGACCATCCAGTCAGTAAACCTTGTGGGTAAGAATTTACTCCTTAATGTGTGGGTGGATTCATGAAATCGGAAATTTGGAACTTGAAACAGTGAACTATTAGTTAAGTAATAATAAAAAATCAAACGAAATGAGACTCTTTGATACCTTGATTTTATTTTTAATATCTTTTCAATTACCTCTCCCCCACCCCTCATTGAGCTATTTACTGTTACCCCAATTCAGTTGTGTTCTCACACTGACGAACTGCAGAATTCTTTAACCTTGTTGTAGGTTATGATACAATACTGAAAACTTTACGTGGTTATACAGACAGGTTTTACTCTTGATTACTGAAGACTAGACTACAGAGCAATCCCTTTACCTAAAGATTTTCAACTAACCTATCTAGCCTCTCTGTCACTATAAAGATAGAAATTTAGCAGATTAACTAGTTGCAAAATGCACGTAAAAATGTCAGGTCTGGATTATTTGAGATGAGCTCAATAAAGCTTAATTGTAAGTGGCCAATACCAAAGCGGCCCAGGAAATCTAGAGATGGGAATGGTGCCGCCAACCGATCTTATAAATTTCATCAACATGCCTTCTGTGATTAGATAAAATAAAACCGATCTGTGAAATCACTTAAATAAGAAAAAGCACAAAATCTGGCTCTTTAGGATCAGCTCCAAACTCAGTGACAACACAGAATCAAGCAAAGCTCAATAATATACTGAAAATTATGCAAGGTAATGACCAAAAATTTCATCAAATTTTGACAAATATGTAAATTTTATGAATAATTAAGAAATAAATTATTAGCATAATTTTCCTTGGATAAGAATTAATCATTTTCACAAGGAGTAAAACACATTTTAAAAAAAAGACGCCAACCGTAACCCGAGGTATATTGAAGTTTTCGCTTTCGAGATTTAAACCTCCGATTAAACTTATTTCTCCTTCAATAAATGACAAGACCAACGGGTATATCAGATATGATAATTTTAATAAAATTTAATAAATGAATGTAATATTCTGGTCAGCATTTTATTAAAAACTTTTAAATTGAACTCAAAATGAACTTATTTCCACTTATCTAATTCAAACTATAAATAAATCAGAACCAATCACTGATTGAGTTTCACGAAAATTTTATCTTAAACGATATCTCTCCTTGCTTAAGTAATCATCGAAATAAATAAATAGAATGTCAAATCCTACAAACCATCCTGTCCAGTTCGTATCTATGTAAACATTGATTGATTATCATTATTATTGACAATTTTTTTAATAATCTTTAAGTTGTCTCAATTTTTTGTCTAACTTAATGCTGTCTTAAATGGATTCGCAAAAGCGAAAGTAGCCAATATATAATAGATTATTAAATAAAAATAATAACAGGCAAATTGTATAAAAATATATTTTTTGACTATAAAAACATAAATAATGTATCATACTTACTTTATTTTGTTTCAGAATTTCTATTTGTTCCTCAAGAGATTTAATTCGTTGATCAACGACTTCTTGTTTTCTATCCTGATACTTCTTTATGAGATTACTAATATCATCCAGTGATTCCGGGTTCAGAACATCTTGTTTGGCTTTAACTGCAAGTTGAAGAAGGTGAGATGTTCTCTCGGATTCCTGAGCAAGTTTTTCTCGTAATTCGAGTAGATGTTGTGTGTTTGGTGGCTATTAAAATAATAATAATAATATATTTTAATTTGATTCATCTAATGTTTATAATAAAGGCCATTTTAAAAAATATACATAAGCAACACAGTTTTGCTTTTAGCTTAACGGAAAATTATTATAATAGCTTAACAAAATTTAAATCGAACAGTAAAAGCTTAATCTTTAGCACTAAATGCCAAGTAGTTACATCTAGATATACGCATCCAGGTATTTCTTTGTATTTTTGATAAATCCACTGTGGGTCTGCTGAATTTTGAAGCTTCTCAAGGCCTCTAATGGAGGTATTCATATTACTTCGGCTGGACTGAAGGAAGTTATTCTGCAGTCACTCTTATGAGAAACTCTTATTCAACCAGTTCTCTTGTTGATCAGAATTAATAAGAGCAATTGGCCATGTAGGTCACTAGAAGTGCACCGATGGATATCGAACCCGTCACCTCAGACTTAGCGAACGTGTGCGTTAACCGCTAAAGAAAAAATTCATAATACTCATTTTGAGTAGAGGAAAGGTAATCTGAAAGTTTTAATTGATAAATTATATTTCATCGGCTGAAAAATCGGCTGAAAGATAAGAACTCAATAATGTATTTGATGTGGCAAAATCTTATACTCTCTAATAAGGGTAAACATTATGTAAGTGGAAAGATTAGCGGCATACAGGTTTTGTTGTAATTCATTTTTAGCCACTTAATAAATTCAACCGATCAATAGGCTCCGAACATTACCGGCATGAACACACTGAGGACCCAGGAGGCACAATCCAAAAAATTCGAATTTTGGGATCAATCAGTCATGAGAAATTACGATCTTTCCCAGTTATGCTCTTTATTGTACATTTTTGTTATTCTTCGTGCCTTTACCTTCACCGGATTAAAAAATCTTCATTGCGTGTCTTAATTTATACTAATATGAATGTTTTCCATTTCACAAGGATTATCAACTTTAAATCTATTCATTAACAGATTATTTAATCTGATGAACCTCATTAAAACAAAATTTATTTTTTTTACTGCAGTGTTTAATAATCCCTTTTTGCATCAAAGTTGAAGATAGAATACAGAAAATTTAATTTCCGGAATCCATGATTATCATCTCTTTTTACTAATGAAGATAAAAATGCTGAATTTCTTATTCTACACATTTTTTCTCATTTGTAAAACTGAAATTTTTTAACCACAGAAATCCCATTTTCTGCTTCATTGTCTATCAAATACCCTAATCGCTTAATTCGATTTACAAGTAGCCCTGAGTAAATGTCGGGGATAAAAGAGCAAAAATAGGCAATTAAAACTGCAACAGAGACAACCACATGATTAAAAACTAATGATTCAATGACTGACTAGTGTAATAGTAATATATGCTAATAATTGATTGCTTTGGAGGTTCAAAATCTAAAATGAATGTTACTAAGATATTTATTAATGTTTAAAAAGAAAAATGGAAAAATATGAAACTTGCACAGTCGTTTTAAGTAATTTAACTTACTTCGGAGGACTCACTTCCTTTTAGAACTCTTTGTTTGGCAATAAGATTCTCTCGATGCCTAAAAATGATAGAGGAAAGAGGTGTAAAACAGAACAATAATCTTTCAGAATTGTTATAAATCATTCAGAAATATGAACAGACTTATCATGTGAAATATGAAAATTTAGATTTTATGTTATTTAGTAAGGAAATACGAGGTACTCTGCATTAAAACACGTGATAAAGAGGAAAATAACACCACAAGATGTTTAGGAAAAGTTCAACATATTTTATTAATAAACATAAAATGACTTTTCTGAGTGCATTTTTCATCTGATAAAGAAGGCTTGATTTGCACACAAAAATTGTTAAATAATTCTATATTCTACTTGTCGATATGTTTAATTTATGGACAAATTTCGCTATATAAAATTCAATGCTTTAATCCTATTAAGTCGCAAACTTACAAAAGCGTCGATTCAAGTTCTTTTTGAAATTTATGTCGCTCCGCATAGAGACTGTTTAAATTTAATCGAAGATTCAATAAATTATGATGGAGTTCTGCTGCCTTGAATATGGGCGCACTGCCTTCGGAAGCCAGGCGGTGTTTGTGGAGAGTAGGAGAAGATGGGCGAATTAAACCTGTCCCTCCGGTGGATACAAATAAAGAATCCTATAGAAAAGTTATAGAACTTATGACTTCTTACGCTTTGGGTGCGAGGATGAGTTACCTTTAATGCAGGATGAGGAAATGTTTTCATAGAATGATGGTGTTGAAATCCAGCTGGTTCTCTAAAATCATTATAATACAAGAAATATAATACTTAATATACACATTTGCATTTCTAATCTTATTTAACTTACCTTTCCACATTATCTGGGAAAACCACAAAAAGAATGTCAAAATAAACCCATATTTTAGTAATGTAGAAGTTAAAACATAACACAAAAGTATCTCACCATTTTCTACACCTTCACTAGCATCAGATATGATACTTGAAAAATAGGTCGAATCTGGAGACTCTTTTCCCGATGTTATGCCCTTACTTACGCTGTCTGACTGAGTTGATCCTAAGTAAAACGTCTCGTCAGAAATTCGTACACTTTTTGACGTAGAAAACGTTGCGATTTCTACTTTTGGATCATCTATTCCATTTATTTTCTCAGAATCTAAGCTTGAACCTTTCTGGTGGTTATACATACCAGCGATAAGACTTGATGCGTGCAATCCGATTACATTTACGAATGATATCCCGGTGAATGCGTTCAAGGTCATAAATATGTTACTCAAGAAATTTTTCTTACCTTTATTATTAAAATTTTGAGTTTAATTGGATTTTAAATATTTTATTAAAGCAAATATATTAAAAGCGGTGCATTTAGAGTTTCATAAAGAAACTTATAACAAAATCTATTTTTAGATGTTGCATGGAGGTATTTCTGTTTAAAACATTTTCCAATTATTCATAAATTCCTACATAAAAATTTAACAGGAATGGAATGGTTGCATTAATCTTTTAAGTCAGTGCTGCATTTAATTTTGCGTGGTGTGTTTTGGGTAATCAATTGTAATGATTGTTTTGCAAAATATATTTTATATTATAGACGTGTTTTGGAATAACTGATTATATATTTTGTCTTTTATTACAATATCATTGAAATTTCTTTATTGTATGCCAATTATTTAACTACTTTTAATAATTTATGCAACTGGTTCCATATCGGCTTAACCCTTTTTCTAATGGTTTTCTACACTATTTATTAATATTTCAGTTCATTCATAATGTCGTCTTATGGAAGTCGAGTGCACAAAGTTGCTAGCATCTACCGACGGTAAGTAATGTCATTTTTATAGTCACCTTTTTTCAATTATTACATTATTTTCATATTAATTAGTGTAAATGGTCTTCTGAAAAATGGAGCTTTGAGTTCAAAAGAAAAACCTCTATGGTTTGATGTCTACAGGGCCTTTCCACCCAAAGTCGAACCTACCTTTGGACGTCCACTTCCTACCGATCTTCAAGTTCGTGAAATTCTTTATCCGGAAGATGTCGGCCGAGTGTAAGCTGATATTTCATTTCACTGAAATATGTCACCACTTTTAGTAGTCATCCGCTTTTATTTTTCAAGACGTGTTTATTCTCTGCTTTTGTGTGCTTTTAATGTTAGTAAATGTTTATAATTCGCTTTAAGTGATCACCAGTTGTTGTAAGATAGAAGTTAAGATTTGCCAGGTGTAACATGGTAAGCTTAGAACCACCAGATCAAGATTTTAGTAGCATATTAACGTAAAGATGCAGAGGAAGAGAGGGGCTACAAGTGAGCTAATATGGTACAAACTGTGGGATTTGGTTGGTAGCAGATGAAGAAAAGATAGCTGTATTATAGAAACCGGGGCATCGAAGTTGGTTTTATATACGTAATTTAAGCTACGACCGTTGGAATGGTTAAAAGGCAATTCCGCCTGGCCTTTGTAATTAAAGGTAGTGATGTGTCTGAAAACCGCTTGAGTCCGTTTATGAATTTGACAGACATGCCAGTGTCTCCTACCGAGTGGTAGCGGTTTCTGTCATTAATAAACTGGCCAACATAACCCCAAATTCCGGTAATAGTCAACCATTTCTAGGTCACGAAAGTCTTATAGCATAAATGTATGCCCTTCAGTGCAAAGCGTATTTCCTTAACAGTAGTATAGAACCAAGAAATTGTAAAACCTTTGTGTACCTCAGACTTTCTTTGATGTTAACCACTAGACTTTCGTTTTTTCCAAATATTAAACAGTATAGAGTAAAGCAAAAGACTTGAAAATTGCTTGTAAGAACATAAATCTCTTCATAATAAATGTCAAGTCATTGTTAATGAGTCGATCCATAGGAACACATTACCCGTTTCTTTTAAGAACTCAGTTAATATATAGGCTTTTACGTTTGTAATGACTCCAGTAAATTCTATTTTCGAAAAATAGCACTGTCATTACTCATTCCTTATATTTGTTTTCTTTTTCAGAGAATTCCTCCGAAGATTTGAAAACGCATCCGAGGATCTCCATAATTTATTCTCACCTCATGACAACGGAACCTGTCTCTCCAAGTAAATAGCTATTGAATATACGTCGAAGATCATTGCCCTGCAACTTATGGGAAATATTTGGTTGTCTGACAATATTCTAATTTCCTTTATGTTTTAATTTTCTTATTATCACTGAAAATTCTGACTGAGTCAGTAGATTTCTTTTTAAATGGTAATTCTTAAACAGTGTGATGGCTAGCTATTCAACAACGTTCTTCTTTGTCTCTTGTGCCATTGAAAAAATTCCAATCCATTTACAGCTCTGCTTGCCTGTGCCTTTGAAATTTTCCTGTACTTGTATGTGTGTGTGTGTGTGTGAAGTTTCACATAGGTAATTTTTTACTATAAAATAGATTCTATAGAAGGATTTCGTTAAAATATTCTTTTCGTCATCTACTTTTCTAGAAATTACCAAACTTATTGATGGAAGTTATTAAAAAGATCGATTTTAAGCTAAGAAATGGCATACTGAATATGAAATTCGCATTTGGCCATTCATTGTTAATCATCATCCAGCAGTTTGAAATGCAATTGGATGCATCACGGCATATCCGTCTACATATATCTCAGATCTTCGTTTGTTAATTATCGCGGAGCGACTCAAGATATTATCAACAATTGAATATTCATCTCCTCGGTGATTGACTCATCCTTTTTCCGAAAATTCGTTTCATTTCTTTGTAAAGAGGGTGAATTCGTATTCCTATTCTCCTTGATTATTGAAAGTCATTTAATCTTGTGAAACTAGGTTAGGTAATGTAATCCCAACATTTTGGTTAGAAATTTCCTGTCAGTGCCCCTTCTTATAAACCGTTTTGGTCGAAAAGTAAAAACAGAAGACAAAATTAGTGTTTATGATTTTCAGGGAACACATATTCATTTAATTTGCTTTGTAGATTTATCGCCAAAGGCCGCTCAATGGGAGCCGATGTAAATGGGGAACTATGGAAAGACGACCAGTTCATAGAAAATGTCCGAATTGCTCTCCAAAAGGATGGCACCATTTTGAGAGAAAAGAAAAAGCCCTCCACTTAATATTACCGACCCATTCTGTAAACTAGTCCCATCTGTACAAATATAAATCCATTTGTAGATATATATATATATATATGCCTTTTTCTCAGTCTGAAATATAACTTCACTTAAATAGTAGAGTTAAGTAGAGTTAATCATTTATGATTTTTAGGAGCTTATTTTCCTTGGTACCGGTGCAGCTTATCCCTCTCCTCATAGAGGAGCTTCAGCATCTGTTCTTCGTCATAGTAGCGGTGTTCAATGGCTTTTTGACTGTGGTGAAGGAACCCAAATTCAGGTCCAGCGATGTGCAGCAGTCAGAGCACAGAAAATTACCCGTATATTTATTTCTCATCTCCATGGTGACCATGTGTTCGGTTTGCCGGGTATGCTGGCTACCATATCGGGGATGAGAGAACACGTAACTGATCCCAGGGTTGTCCATACAATTGAACCGGATAAGAACCCCGGACCTCCAGATTTGGATATATATGGCCCCGCTGGATTGAGAAGGTTCTTAAGATCATCAATCAGTCTATCGTGGTAAGCTCATTGCTCTATCATACACAGCTTTAATCTTCGATTTCGACCGGTTTAATTTGTATGTTTTTTTTTAAGGTCGCTTTGCCACTTGACCTATGCCGTACATGAATTGCATCCCCGACCTGATATGATAGACAATTGTTACCGTTATTGGACAGAGATTGACCTTGACCCTGTTAGAGACAGACGGCTGTTTTTTGAGAGGGAGGGTAGGGACATCTACCCAGATGAACATGGTAGGTCATTGACTCTTGGTCGATTTACCTAACTGTAATTTAAGTAGTTTAGTTTCCTTTCTATTTATGTTTAGATGGCATTTTTGGTAATTTAGCCAAGAGTGGTGCTATAATGACAGGTTAAGAACCTGAGATTTCACTATCACTTCTGCTTTGGCCGATTGGTGGGCATGTCGGCAAAGTCGCAAGTTGGATGCCTATTAGTGTGGCGCAGTAATCGCTGATTAGCTGTACCGATCTATCCGAGGATTAGCGGTTAATGAGCCCGTCTTCAGAGTCAGAGGTTACGGAGTCGATGCACATCCAGTGAGCAGAATGGCCAACCACGCTGGTTAAGTCCGGCTAATGAAGCAGTCAGCAGAATTCGAGTTTCTCACCACGGAGACTACATTTTTGTGCCCCTAATCTAAAATAAGTGTTGGAAAATCTTTCCCTAAATGGGCTTTTGATTTAGCAAACAGCTCAGTAGAGCGATAGTAGATTGTGAATTTAGGCGTCAATATGAGACTAATCGAGTTAGTCAGGAACAAGTTCTTCTTTGGTCGAATTTTATTCCTCATTTCCGTATTTCCTCGTCTTAGAAACCTTGGACTCATATTTGCTTTTGTTTTTCATTCAGGTTTCTTCCGAGATATTGTTGACAAAGAGAATGGAGTTAAAGACGACAGGAATGATTTCGTTATTCACGCGTTCATGCTCAATCATCCGGTTCCTTGCGTTGGTTATCTCTTGTTAGAACCCCCGCCGTTACCCACTCTCCATCCTGATAAGGCCATTGCCTTGGGGGTCAAACCAGGTCCTCTAATGGGGAAATTAAAAGCCGTAAGAAGAGAGTCCTACACTTTATTAGAAGAATATCGTTCATTCACATAATCGGCAGCTAATTTATTTTCATAGGGACAGTCAGTGACATTTGAACGCGATGGAAAACAGATCACTGTCCATCCCTCACAAGTTCTAGGTCCTCAGAAGCGAGGTCGTCGAGTAGCAATTCTAGGAGACAGTCGCGACTCCTCTGAACTGCGACGTCTACTTCAGCTTCTCTGCTTTGAATCCAGAAGGAGTAGAGCCGATAAAAAGGGAGAGAAGAGTGAATCCAAGAATGGAAACAGTGGCATTTGGAGACTGGATTGTCTTGTCCATGAAGCTACGGGACACTCAGTGGAACAGGGTGATCAATCGATGGCAGACAAGGGTCATTCCACTGCCAGATCTGCAGCAGCTTTCGCTTCCACCATTGGAGCAAGACAGTTGGTGCTGAATCATTTCAGTCAGAGGTTTATCGATGATGAAGTCTTTCTAACACGTAAGTTTATCTACTATGTTTGACGTTAGTAAAGTTCAGAACTTCATTTTTCTTATAATAACTGAAGCTTATTTAAGGCTGCGTTTTCCTGCACTCATCTTGGGTAGAGAGGCAACCTCTTGAAGCCTTCCTGGTTACAAACTCGAATTCTACCAACCTCTAAGCCGGTACGGTTGTCCGCTCCGTAAATATTCATTGATGAGCTTTAGTCTCATGACCTCTGACTCGACAGACGAGTACGTTAACTGCTGTGTCACTGGTGCACTTGGGTGCTGTTATGATAGATTATCAGATGTAGCATAGAGATGTCTTCCGTAGTGTCAGAGAACCTTGCTCTTAAGATTACATTAAACTCCCTGATACTGAGCTCTATTGCCTTTTACTGCGTTTGCCATTTAGTGCGTGCCCCTATAGACGACTTTTCTTTATTCCTAGAAGGAAAAGATCCTGCGAACTATTCCAAAGTGTCTTCTCTGTTGGAGGATGCCAAAAGCTGCAAGGAATTTGAAGGTGAAGTTCACCTGTCGGATGATTTTAAGATAATTCCTATTGTTGGAAATGTTGAAGACGGTGATGATCTTGAAACCGATATTAAATGAGTAAAGATCAATGAATGTAGTTTATTTTTTGTACCAAAGTGTTATGCTAATGATGGGGTGGATATTGTGTAAAATCAAGTTTGTGACACACAGACCATTTTATTTTACTTTGAGTTGAGTTGATTATTTTTTGCGTCCTTTGTTATGTTAGAAGCGAGATCTAAGTCAATGTTGATTATAGTCAGGGCAAGATAAAATGAGGGGGCATAAAGATCTGTAGTATTCAGAGAGATGGAAAGGTAGACCAAGAGGTTTTACGAGGCACAGGAGTGATAAAAAGCAAGCATCTTGCCACAATGGCTGCTTGAGCGTTGTGGATATATATCTTGGATCTAGCTTCTTATTGGTCCCCTGTGACTCCGTGCTGCTTCTCTATTGGGCTGGCGAGGTTACCAACTTAGTTTTCTTCAAAATCTTCGCCTTGATAAGTAATAAAAATTTTTATCTGACAGAGAAGGCTCTATGGCGTTTTCAAGGTTTCAGCAACATCCTCTACCAAGACCGAAGTGAAATGAAACGTTCTAGGCGCTTCGTAGTTAATCGGAAGAGTAATTTGAATAAACAGTTTTTAGTACAGTTGCTTCATTAATAGGTAACTTTTGCCAAATATATAGTTATGACGAATTTGGGCTATAATATCTGTTCAATATTGGCATAGCTTAGTAAGGAGGTCAAACGTCATTTTTTCAAGTTGAAATTTTCTAAGCTTAATTACAGGAAGTCGAATATTCTCGACTCATGGGTGAAATTTTAAAATCCATTTTAGCCCACATTTCTTAATCTCTCTGTTCCATTACCTCCACTAAAGTTATGACTTCTTATGTCAGTATAAAGAAGTGTAATATGCCTTTGATATGTTGAAAATTAATTGGAATTTTTCTGTGCATTTGTAATTATTTGCCCAATACCATAGGTATCAAAAGTCTTCAAGAAAAAAATGGCAGAATAATGAAACCATAAATTTTCACAATAAAAGTGGATAAGATTGCTTCAAAGAGTCCATTAAATAGCTAATTGGTTTAACTCCATGATTAGTTTGTTTTCTTCTACTATATTTGAATAAGATGAAAATCGGATGTTAAGATCTCTCAGCCATTGGACTGTAGTTTAATCAAAGAATATTAAATAATAATGCTGCGCTTATAAATAGAAATATGAAGATTAGTAAGAAATTTGCATAATAAATAATGAGAATAAACGATTGGTCGGACAGTATATTTGATTAATTTTTGGCGGAGAAATTATTCATTTTGTAAGTTTAGCAATACAATGAAAACATTAAATCGAGGATGGATTCTTTAATTAATGGCAAATTCATTCAAATAATTCTTGTAATACCAAAAAATAAAGAATATTTTAGTGAGCGTTTGCAAATGGGATATTTTGTCTCAAAGCCACACTATTTTCGGGATCATTGGGCAGTCATCCTGATATCCCCAACAATGATGTCAACATGGAGTCAGTACCGTTAAAGGGCTCCTGGTCATAAACTCAATAATAGATATAATTACTGAACTGTTACTATTCTTTCTGGCCTGTCTTAAATATGGTTAAATCATCCAGGCCTATAATAAGTACCATATACCAAACTATTTCAGTCTTAACAAATGCATGATTTTCTTTTCAATGAATTACACACTATCGGTAAAATGTTAAGTCCGCCACGCAAAATAATCCATTCTGGGTAAATCCGACATAAAAAACTCATTAATTTAAAAATTATTATTCTTACATTTGCAAATTTAATGGAAACCTAGGGATTCATAGAAATACGGACTTCAGAGAAAAGTTAAGAAATAAAATAATAAGCTTCTCGATGATACTGTCAAAACAGCAACCCTTAATTATGAACTTTACGTATGTTTGACTTTTTCTTTCAATAATTTAAAGAATAAAATATTTTTTGATAGTTGTAAGTTAAGACAAGTTTTATTAATTGAAGGTCGTAAGCGAGGTCGTGTCCTTGGGCCAGTTAAGTATGTAATGTAGTTGGGTCAGTTATGAGTTAAGTTATGGCCTCAAATTTCTTAATAAAGATATTCAAGCTGGAATATTATTTCGATAAACCTTATGAGGACCTACAGCTACCATACTCCGATCTCTTAGGCCGAGCGTATATGCGACTTCCCATTATAAGATGTTTTGGAACATCACCATCTGGTTAGTTAATATTTCTGAAATATATAATCCTTATTAATTCTTTAACTTATCACTTTCGATCGCTCTTTTTGTACTATCTTTTCAGGACAAAAGTTATGCGCACACATTCATGGTGTATTACCATATCTTTATATCGAAGACAAAACATTCGGCGCAATTAAAGATAAAAATGTACTCTTTGATCAATTACGTTCATTTGCCAAAAGAATTGAAGCAGTTCTTTCTGCACAAGCTTCAGATTTGTTTGAAGGGAAGCATCTGGTTTACGATGTTGAACCACTCTCTGCAAGGTGTGTTTAGAATTGTATATTTGACTAGTCTTTTTTCAGGTCAATCTATGGATTCCATGATAGAGATTCCACCTTTATAAAAATTTCCCTAGCTGATCCCGCAGATATCCCGATTCTTGGCGAAATGTTTCTTTCTGGGGCCATATATGGATTTCCAGTTCAGCCATTTGAAGTTCATATTCCTTTTCTACTTCAGGTAAACTTTTCAATGCCGGTTTTTATCTCCTTTGTTAGTTTTGTGCTGATTATAATCTTCAAGGTATGAACTTTTTGGAGGCCAGAGCATTCAGAGTTCGAGGTTGGTTCATATTTTGGTAACGATTTCCTCAACAGACGTCAGAACTCATGGAAATCCATCATCACCTATGAATCAAAGTAATCCTTTGACCTTCATAATGACCCAAGAAGGGTGGGAAATCTAATTTTAAGTTGTAAGTAATGTTTTAAATAGATCATTCGGTCCACGTTCGAGCGCTCGTCGGCAGACCAGCACAGATGTTGAGGTTGATATTTCCGCTTGTGATATTCTCAATCGATTGGAGCGTTACGAGGGTAATCTCGGTTATTCAATTAATTAATTAATTCTCCCTTCGGTAATTTATCCAACTAGTTGCGTCGCGTTAATCGCATTTACCTTCCGGGTTTTATCACTGGGCGGATGTGACCATAGAATTGCTATCTCACCTCCCTAATCTAATATCAAACCTAATGATTTAAGATCTAAGTTCATAAAGGGGAGGGGGGAATAAGTTAGACTCTCATCTACTTAATGTCTTTAATTACTGGTGTCCAATCGATTGGGGCTTTTAGATAACAAACGCTCTAGAAATTAATATAAATCAATACGATTTTAATAAATAAAATACGGTGTAATACAGAGTTCAAAAATAGAATGCATTTCTCTATAATTATAAATAAGACGGTTAAGGGAGCCAATCAACTAAATCCTCATTAAAATTTGAAGCGTTTTTATTAGAGGCTTGTTTTCGAGTTCTCTATTGGTCAGTTTTGTTGCTTAAATTGTTAGCATAATATATTTATTTGTCTTACTTTTTCACAATTGACTGTGGTTAGACTCACTTTACATATTACTAATTTTTTCTTAGGTAAGGAAAATTTAAACGCTGGTCTGAATTTCCTTTGGGATGAGGAACGCGCGAGACGTGAGGCTCTGAAAAAATCTGGAGTAATTGAAGAGATGTCTGCGGAAATGCCAACTGTTGATGATCTTCTTCCGTTGACTGGTTAGTCTCATTTGTACATCTTAAACTTATTTGATTAATTCACCTTATTTAAACACATTAATATTTATAGGAAGACCAGGTGCTGTTCCTGTAGATAACGAGCTGTATCAAATTGAGCAATTCAATCAACTAGCTAGAGGTACGCTTTTATATACTTTTCTATCTCATTTAATCTAAGCCATTTATATGTGTTAATATTTACTTAGAATGCAATTTGAGTCAATCGAAATGTAGTCAGCGTTTAGATTCCACTCAAAGCCAATCTAGTGGTCTTTCGCAAAGGGCTCTAGAGGAACTGTGTGAATTAGCAGAGGCATCTGAGGATTTCGATGCTTGTCTCCAGTCTTCCCTTCCAGCATCTGTTTCTGCTTTTCTTAATGCCAGTCTGTCGGTTTCTAAGGTTAGTTTATTTTTAGCTGACAGTCTAAATTCAATCCACCACTAAAAATGGCATATAACGGTGATTCTCCTGCTGAGATGGTCGAAATGCTTTTGATAATACCAATATTCTACGTTTTGTTTATAGGAGTGTAAATACTGATCCCCAGTTGGCTCCCATCTTTACCTCATTAATATGTCATAGCCACCTTTTGTACCCCAATGCGAAAGTCAGCATTGCTGTCCCTATACATTCGAATATTTTTTATGTTATTGAAATTAAAACAATGTTTTCTAATATCAAATAAGGACACCTTTTATTTGCCCTCCCACCTCTCTGTGCCATTATTTGTGCTTCTTTAAGTATTCCTAAAGTATACTTAATTTGGCTTCACGCTTCAAATTTCATTCTTTATGCAAGGAAGCGTCATCTAGAGCAGATTGAAAGCTGTTTAAAATTATTTGCTATATAATTCTCATTTGGTTGATCATTTTGTTCACCTTCGTCCCACTTTAATAAAATGGATCACGTCAAAGACACGAACTGGACGGGGAAATGCTTAGCCTTCAAGATAGCTTTAACTGAGGAGAGGAGCAAGTGAGAAGTGGGGATTTTGGTCTTGAAAGCAACTATTTAGATATAGCTCGATTTGCGATTGGTGCTTATTTGTCATTAAGACTTTCATAAAATGAAAATTTTGAGTGCATTTGAACTTGTCGGTCCTCAATTGCCATGGTTTACATTCGTTTGAATTTTCGTAATCTCACTTTTCAAAAATCATTTCTAATTCGACTGATATCAGCAAATACATAGCTGATATCATTTCTGTCGATTAATTTTATAAATTTTTCATGAGATGAAGTCGATTTGCTTGCGAAAGCTTCATCACAGGCCTATTTTAATAATCATCTTAATGAAAATCTGTCTATCTTTTAGTCTACACTTGATTGGATCCCCACATTGAACCAATCAAATACAGAGAAAGATCTAGACTCTGCGTTGTTAGCTAGCGCTCGAGCATCAATTTCAGCACTTCTTAATTCCACCACAAATGCCAATGAAACACTTGGTGAGGCCATTCTGGAAAATACAGAGGAATGGGAGGATGATGACCTTTTTGCTGTGAGTCCTTTTCAACTTCTCGTTAATCATACCTCAGCGTTGCTTATGAGTATCTTGATTTCCATTCATTTCAAATAGTCTATTCTTGAAACTTCCGCTGCCTCGGAACCGAGTGAAGAAAAGAAGGCGAATAGCGAAACTGAAGATCTTTTTCCATCCCTCATGGATAGTATTCTGGTGAATTCAACGGAATCTGAGTCAACAGCTATTGAGACGACTGCTAATGCGTGGGTTTTTGTTTGAAACTGGCTGGAACGTCACCCCCTCTGTTCACTTAATTAAAATAACTTTCGTTCTTTTAGTTCAACTTCATTTCCCTTACCACAAATAGACGGTAATGACGATCAACCTGAAAATTGGGGTTAGTTTCCTGCGTTCTTTATTTTTCTTAAATCAACTTTGTTTTCAACAGGGGCAGACAGTATTTTGCTTCTGAAAGGCGGTAGAACATAGCAAAGTTCAATGTGCATGAGTTAAGTGATAGGAGAAGATCGGTAAACGGCCTAAAGGCGGAGGAATGGGTCATAAGTAGAGGAGGATTGAGCTCAATGATTAAAAGATCGGGAACAGTGAAAAGTTCATAATCTAATATGGTACTTGTAAACCACAGAGAAATGAGAACGGCAAAATCGCATTTTATTGTGTCAAAGGCTATTTCAGGGTTTTTTCTGTTTAGTTCGCTTAAAACCCCGTAAGAGACGACTAGGACTTCGATTAACCTCCAAGCATCTAGACACTCCAGAATGTTCTTTTGCGACCGAGGTAGAGAATAGCGTTCTAAGCACTCCTTATCAATCTCAAAATGTTTCTTCACCTGCTACTGTTAAATCTACACCTCGTCAATTCTCACCCTTCCAAAATCGTCGAGGTGACATGACTTTCGCTATCGATGAAGAGGACTATGAAGATCTGAATTCATCCATCATCAAATTTCCACCGGAAGCTACTCAAATTTTTGACGAAGAGAATGAATTCAGTGATGATCATCAAGATCTAGACACAGTTGAATCACTTCCTTGCCATTTAGGAGAACCTGATTTTGCTCTGCACTCCTCTGTCTTCATGACTCTTCAAGATCCCCCTTTTCCTCCAAGTTATTCACAAGTTGAAGAGGAATTGAGGCAACGGAAAGCTAGGAAACTTCAACTGATTATTACATCACAGCCAGAACCGGAAGAAGGGAAGAAAGAAATCGATCTTTCAGCCTCGATGAGTATGCTCTGGACATCGCAGAAGTCTCTCGAGAATGCTATGAATTCAAGTCTTCTTTCTCCTAACATGTCAGGTTCGATTAGTAGAAGAGCTTTTCTCCCAGTTCAGGAGAATCATTGTACTGTGGCGTCACTGGAGCTTCTTGTTCGAACTAGGCGACAAACAGGAAATCCGATGAATGTTCCAAGAAGTAGTCATGCCATTTCAATCGCCAGTCTTGGTGGTTTCTTTGCTCCTGATCCGCAGTTGGATTCAATCAATGCTGCTGCCCTAGCTTTTGATGGAAAGACATTTCTCCTTATCGCGACGGAGGTAAAAATATGCACAGTCCTTAATACGGCTGCACTATCACCTATAGTGATCTTCTGTAAAGATGAAGTGGATCTTTTGAACTGGATCGTGTATTTGATCCAAAAGTAAGTCCTGAAGTATTTCTTATTTGTTTAATATAGGAACACAATCCCATTTACAGCAAGTTTGGTTGCTTCTAAGTTTAGGAAGGATGAATTGGATCCAAATTTTTTTATCATCTTCCTTCTTCTCCTTCAGTATAGCGGTAAATAGCCATCGTGATATTTCTAGGTGCTCATTATTATTGCTTAAATTCGCGGACTCAATAGGAAGAAGCTGGGATTCCGATAACTCATATGATAACTTAGTTATTAAGTAAGTACAACTGCTTATACAGCTGCGGGTATATGTGAATGATCGACTACCTGGTCAGCTAGTAATCGAACACTGATAAGATTTAATTCTCAAAAATGAGCATGGAAGAATACGAACCGAGTAACCCAGCTTAGCGTAAGTACCAGAGGAATAGTAAGAGGTAAGAACAAATGAGCAGAAATCGTCGTTAAGAAATTCTTATCATATATTAATTTTGTTACTACGTTGACAGGCATTGGTTTCTCTTTGCTTTATTTTAATATTGATTCCTTAAACTTTGTGATAACTACAAATTTGTTTCATTTTAGTTTTGATCCGGATATTCTTATTGGTTACGATGTCGAAAAACGCTCCTGGAACTTCGCTGTTCAACGGGCTGCTAAAATCAACCGAGTAGGATTCTCACGAGATATTTCCAGGTTAGCTCCAGGTACGTATTTTAAACCGATTTTAGTTCCAATCGGTTCTATCGAACAGCTAATGCTCTGATGCTATTGCCTATTTCAGAGCGTCTACAATGTCCAATTTGTGCAGAATGTCTTTCAGTTTGTTCCCGTCTTCGACCTGGCGACACCTTCGATACGTCCAAATTGTCGAGCACCTTGTGTTCCTGTCCGGGAGGTGTTGTTGCCCTTGGAACATCCCGAAATACTCGATCTGCATCCTTCGCTGCCTGGCCATGTGAGCCCGGACGTGGTCGTTCGGACGCTCCTTTTGCGTGTCCGGGCCGACTGGTATTCTCATTGTGGCACTTATTACAACACGAAGTGAGTCCTTTCATTTACTTAATGAGAAATATTCTTCTGATTAAATGCTTATTAATATGTCCTTTTATTTATCAAAATTGTCTGTCCTTATACCAATCAAGCAGATGCATAGGTGTTGCTGTGAGGAATTAGTTTGAGGAAGGTGTAGGGAGATTTGTGCTTTGTGATTCAGGGGTTTTACTTCTTCTCTTCTCATTCCGAAGAACATGTGCTGCTACCTTTTCGAATGATCCTCTGAACCTGACCCTCGATGGTAAAATATCCATTCTGAGATTAACATTCTGATATATGACTTTTTAACCACTCTTGTCTTTTATATGACCACAATAATCGGGAAATTTGGCACTGGAGATCCTTGTTGGTCTTTGCCTCTGCGGAATAGAGATCCCGTCAATTGTGCAAAATCATTGCCTTCCTTTCGACGAACATTCATGTACATTCGGCAGCTTCGAGCTTCACTTTTTTCGCTTGAATTCCCTTGAGATGAGCTTGTTTTCTAGTTCTCCTTGGTATGTGATGACCCAAGAAGGCTTTATGATAAGAGAATAGGGAATATTTTTCGAAGTATTCCAAAGACAAAGTCTTCTTCGTTGAAGCTTGGCTACGGGATTTCCTAGAGGAATCCACTGGGTCAGTTCTTCATATGTATTAGCTCTGCGAGAGGGTAATTCCAAGTTCTGTCTTCTCACAGTATTAAGGAGAGCCTTATGTTTGCTTTTATCAGTCACCCATGATTGAAGCGTTTATATAATCTGTGACTTTATTTTAAAGATAGCAGTTTGGAGTAGTTTAGTTTGCTTAAGTTTCTATTCCAACAATACTAAATTGAAAGAAGATAGAGAGTAGTACAAATTTTCCTCATTCGATTAGTCTGTTGCTAATGCATTGAAATATGTTGTAGGGGAAGATCCATATATGAATTCAAGAGTGCAAATTGATACGTTAATGAAATCGGGTGGTAAAGTAAATAACTGAAGCTTGAAAGGAATTAGGTGAGTATAATTAAGTGCAGAACCAAAGCCTAAGGAATTAATTTTCGGTGCGCTCGAATGAAGGCCGTAAGCTTTAGCTCTTGTGCTCTGGAGTATAGATTATTGAATTTCTACGCTCGCACTTGGATATTCAAAATAATTACTGAAAGAATTATCGTCACAATCATTGACCAACTAGACAGTCCCTTATTTCTCATAAATTCTGTTTTACTTAAGCACATTTATTTTCTTAATGGAAAAAAGCGTTTTTTGAGCTGCAGGTCTTCCTTCTTCTCTCTGGGTAGTTGTAGCCTTATAAAGAGTGGCAACTGGGCATTGTAAAAGAAACAATAATAGATAACTCTCTACACGATTAAGGCCATATATTTTTTAGGGTCATAAATAACCGGTGAGATTCTAATATTCAATATTCTATGGCAAAATCTCTCGAGACTTTCCTTGAACCTGTATTTCCACCGTTTTCTGTCGTAATGTAGACTTGTAATGGATTAAAACACGTTTAAACCACTTCTTTACTTATAGCATTAGGTGGCTAAAGCAGATAGGGAGTGAATGTTAAATAGTTAACTCGAAATTTCTCCTTATGTTTTTTTTTGTTTATGTCATGAATAACAATAGTTTATTACAACTTTAGGTGAGTCTTCATGAATATTCATTCGAAACGGTTACTCTCAATATTTTGAAGAAACGGATGCCTCATTTCACAGAGGGACAACTTTCAGAATGGATGGAAGATCCTCATATTCCTAATCGGTATTTTATCACTGCATTTCTCCATCAAATTCCGATGTCATTGCCATTTTAAACGGTTCCTTATTTTCCCTCTAGATGGCAATCATTAAACTACATTGTCTCACGTTCGGAAACTAATCTAGCTTTACTCAAAAAGGTTGATCTTGTTGCTAGAACCTCTGAGTTTGCTCGAGTATTTGGAATTGAGTTCTTTCATGTCCTCTCCCGTGGTTCTCAGGTTTGTTAACAATACTACTTATTAATGGTTATTGTCAAGTTAAGTAGTATATATCTTGATCTTTTATTTTAGTATCGTGTTGAATCACTTCTACTTAGGACAGCAAGACGACTAAATTTGCTGCTACCTTCGCCTAATCCTGCTCAACGGGCCCGACAAAGAGCACCTCAGGCAATTCCTCTGACCTTGGAACCTTTAAGTGGTCTCCATGCCGATGCACCAATTGTGGTCCTTGACTTCCAGTCCCTGTATCCATCGATTGCTATTGCCTACAACTACTGCTTTTCTACGGCTCTTGGACGCCTTTCTTGCCTTAAGTGAGTCCTAATTTTTATCTACTTATATAATTTCACTAAATCGATGTTATTATTTTGGTTATGATTTTAGGCCAGAGGAATCTTTTGAATTCGGCTGCCTTAGTTATATCGTCTCTGCCGAAACTTTAAAGGTGTGCCTATTAAATCAAAATTAGTAAGCCTCAGAGCTGTTTGATTTATGGTGTTTTTTTTTTCGTTTCAGAAACTAGAAAATAAAGTAACTGTTTCTCCAAATGGGGTCGTATTTGTGCGTCCAGAAATCTATCGAGGTGTTCTACCACGCCTTTGGAGAGGTCTTCTATCATCTAGATTGATGGTGAAGGATTCTCTCAAACTGTATGCTCAGATTTCAGAGGTACGTTCAATGACTCTCCATCGAAATGTCTGTCTTTTCAGTATCATTTGGGATTATTTTTTCCTTTTAGTCTCTTAAACGGCTATTGGATGCGCGCCAGTTGGGCTTAAAACTGATCGCCAATGTCATGTATGGTTATACAGCAGCTAGCTTTTCAGGACGTATGCCCTGTGTTGAGGTTTGTATAATCTACTTTTAATCTTTTAAGTAGAAAAAAAATTTAATTAACTGTTCTTTTCCTCAGGTTGGAGATAGTATCGTTCACAAGGGTCGTGAATGTCTCGAACGCGCAATTCAATTGGTTGAATGTGACTCATCGAGGCAGGCATCGTGGGTCGGATCAAAGGTCATTTATGGAGATACTGATAGTCTTTTCGTCAAATTACCCTCATGGGTTGACAAGGAAACGGCCTTCAAAATGGGTCAGGACATTGCGGATGTTGTGACCGCGTCAAATCCCGCGCCTATCAAACTTAAACTTGAAAAGGTTTGCGACTGGGTTGCAGATAAGGCTTTTGATCCTGACTGGCTTATTATTATCAGATGTTACTCATTTAATAGGCTTATTATCCGTGTATTTTGGACACTAAGAAGCGATATGTCGGTTACTGTTACGAATCTCCTGATCAAGATGAGCCAAAATTTGATGCAAAAGGAATTGAAACAGTTCGGCGTGACCATGCACCGTTTGTTGGGGAGGTGAGTAAGAGACTACTTATATCATTTCAACAACCTCCACTTGCAATATAACGCTCTAAATAATACACTTTTTTCTTTCTTTTAGATGATGGAGTCAGTAATTCGCCAGATATTTGATTCATTTAAGTGGAATGGTGACAATTCAGGTGCATTATTGATTGATTATCTGTTATCAAATAGTCTATTACTGCGATCCGTCGCTTAAATACCCCTCATATCACACGCCAAACGTCAAACTTTCTGATAGTTGCTGAATTCAATTTAAGTAGTTCGTTTTCTTTTAGGTGTACTGTCTCGCTTGGAGCCACTTGTTCGTGGAAACATCCGTTCGTTAGCGAGGGATTTAAGCTCAGGATCGATACCTCTTTCTTCATGTCTGCTCGCCCGTCCTTACCGGGGTTTTGATGCTTATCGACCTGGGGTCTGTGCGCCGGCTCTACAAGTTGTGAAGTAAGTAATTATCCTATTTTTATTTATAATAATGTCTACCTTTATAAATATGGTATTCATTATACTATTCGATTATAACTGAGAGGAAGTGGTTTAGGAAAGGGAGCTTTAATCTATGGGATTCGAGATTTTTACCGTTTTTCGCTAATCGACTAAGAATATACGTTGCTGCTATTTCAAGCTCTTTTGAAGAGACTCACACATAATCTAATATCAACATTGAGGATGGCATTTTAATATGTGGCGTTTCAAATACGTGTTTTTATAAGACTTGGAGCAACTGGAAATCCCTGCTGGCTGTTTATTTATCGTCTTATTCATTCTGCTTACCTCAGCTTTTTATACTTAATAAAGAACCGAAAATGTTCTGATGTTCTTATTCGACATAGAAAATGAAAACAGTTTGATTAATGTTTTCTTTAAGTTTTATTTGATTTTGAAAGCGAGTCTTTTTAAACCATTCATTCCTCCAGACGTCTGAAGTCCGTTGACCCTAATCGAGAGCCGAGTCTCGGTGAACGAATCACCTACTACCTCGCGCCTCCCCCCACCCCCTCTATCCCTCTGATTGGCTGTGTCAAAGCCAGCGAAGAAGCCTTCCATTGTAATACTCACCCCTCCCTCCATCTCGCTTTCTACCTCGATCACCAACTTCTTCCACCACTGCGAAGAATTGGTCAACTTCTGGACTGGAGAGTGGACTCCTGGCTGGCCGATCTTCCCCGATGTGTTGTCCGGTTCAAAGAGACTAATTTGGATGGTTCAACGCGATGGGATTCAAGAAGTGGAAGGAAGAGGCGAAGATGGTTTGGACCACAAGGAGCCTCGAATATGATGCACCAGTTTCTGAGTACAAAGAGGTGTTGCCTAGCCTGTGGAGTAGATAACGGTATTATTCCACCAGGAGAAATCTGCTGTACTACTTGTCTTGAAGGAGACTTGAATGCGTCTACGAAGGCTCTTATCAAGAGTGGTATTCAGGTGAGTAAATACCACATGAACTTTTAATCTTAGTTTATTTAGTCATATAAATCTGGAAAGGTATGTAGCAAATGTTTAGTTGCACAGTCATCCTATTCGTGTCAATCTCTTCTTCAGTCATCAAGTTTTTTTCACCTTTTTGATATTTCTACTCCGTGTTTTTTAAAACTGTCAATATTTCTTTAATGCCATTCATCTTGAGTGAGCATTGATTATTGAGCCCCGTTAAGTTAAAAACGTTGACTACCTCAGTTCTGGTACCTTCAATTTCATATAAGATCATTCACTTTTCTCAGTATTTTGAAACTGATTTGAAGTGGTGAAGACCGATCATCAACAATAAATAATCAATCAATAGACAAAAGTGTTTTTTTTATAATAATCCAGGTCACGATTCATGAAATTTGAATTTTGAAATATGAACTGCCCATTAAGCGAATCTGAAAACCAAATGAGGACTATCTGATACCTTGACCTGACTTTCGACAAATTTTCGACCTTCTCCCCCTTGTCACTTATTTGTCTTACTGTCAACGGACGTTATTTGCTTTCCCACATCGAAAAATTGTAAAGTCTTCCGCCCTATCGCTAGGTCTTGGCTACGAAATTTCCACTTTACCTCCCTATTGTAGTCTACTGTGTAATTACCAATTAAATATTCGAGTTACTTATTTACCGTTTTCGTGAGTAGGCTCAAATGAACTTATCTCTAACTTCCATTTTTCTCTGCAGTTGAAGACCCTGGAAGATCGACTTAAGCAATCCATGGAATTATGCAACGCCTGTGTTGAAAGTAGCTATGGAAATAATCGACAGAGGCCTCTCGGATTTCCTTCGAGGCCAATGACCTGTCAATCCTGTGTGAATATCGGATGTCCGAACCTCCACTCTCGTCAACAAATTCTCATTCAACTCCGACGTTTGCAGAGTGTGCTCAAAGAGCTCGATGATTGAAGCAATCTCCTTAATGATTTTGTCTGCCTGTCTCCATCAATGTCTTTCATTAGATGCTTGGGAAATTACTTTGTCTTAAATGTGCCTTTTAGGTTCTTTTTATGGTGAACAAACGTATAAGACAGATTTAAAGAATGCATATGATTGAATTTAATTGTATTCATTCTTTCGCTTTTTCAGCACTTGGAGGGGTATAATGTTAGTCGCCAATGATATACACTAGACTGCCAATATAATATTGCTAACTGTCTACTGAGATTATTCTATGTCTACAGTAGTTCAGACCCAATGGACTACGCAAGAAGACTGAAGTCCCGTAACTCACGAATGGTCCTAAATTGGAAAAATATAACTGTATACATGGATCGGGATACGTTTGGAGAAAAGTTAACTACCTGGTCATCGGATGAACGATAAATAAATTTGGATCAGCCGTACCGAAATTTCTCCATTTAACTTACTAAAGTGGAAGAAAATTGGCATCTACCAGTACTAGGAGCTAGTAAAACTTCAGAAATTAGTCTTCATTATACAGTGTATTTTCGTTCGAGTCTTCTCGTACATAGCGTTTCTCTAGTGGTACGAAACCCTCCATTAAAGTCATTGTAGTTTACCTTTTGAATTCAATTTTAATAGGGCATAGCTCCTGAAAACTCTGCAATTTGACGTTAATACTACTAATTAATTATTTTTCTCGCTATTCAACCACAAACAAAAATTGATTTGTTCTTAAACTATCGGAAAAATAGATCTTTAATCAGTGAAGTGATCTAACCACGGATCATTATCAATACAATTACTTATCAGCTCGTGATGCACACATTGACTCACAGATCCGCTCGATTTCCTTATGGGCTGCGCATCCACCGACTCATGCTTCTACCCTGATTGTCAGCTGCTCATTAACGAACACAGGACACAAAATTTGTCACCTGACCTATCATTTCCCATTTCGCCTGTCTCTCAGCCCATATTGCTTTTGCTAGGTCCTGACGCCTTCCCACTCCTTCCTCCTTTTCACTCTCATCCGCTTCCAATCGTCTAATAAATATGCGTTCCTACTTAACTCTCGGTCTTCTCACTAGGGAAAGGCTGTCAAATCAAAGTATCTAGCCTAACTTGATGAATATCTTTAGTAGCTTTACTGACAGAGTTAACGATACTTTATGGTGCAAATCGCAGATCCTAACTAGCTAATATTCTAACAGACAACTCTGATCAAAAGCGTGAGAAACCTAATCCAACCTTGGAATAACGCCAAGGATATTACAGCTGCACCGAGACACTAAAACACCATAAGAGACATTAACATTTTAGAAATTAACTTTTACCTTAAATCTACCGCTCTAATTGCACGGCCTGAGAATACAATAACCTCGTTAAATTAACTAATGATCAAAGAATCTAAACAAATGCTGGCAGTACTTGCCTACTCATGAATTAATCAGTGTGCATAGAAAACCAACAGAGCAAGCTATAATCTAATCTAAGAGAGGGGAACAATAGCCTTATGTGTGCATATATTTTATCTCACTGGACAAAAACATATTTACAAAAGAGAAATAAAATACTTCGCTGTCCGACCTCTAATCCTTACTCTTCTTCTTCGCAGTAGGCTTTTCATAAATTTCCTTGAAGCCACCTCCATGCTGCATCTGGAATTTCAGAGCCAGTGGATCATTCGACGACCAGGCGGCATCAAACGCCGTGGTATCTTGATCAACCAAGTGGGTGTACTTTGTTCTGCCAGCTCGACCAAAGTTCTTCACTCTCAACACCTCAGGAAGCTTAGTCTTATCAAAATGATCCTCCAGGGTAGGTTTAGTGAAATCTCTCTGATAGATCTTATCCTCCTCCGACTGCACAAAGAATGCACCTCTGTGGAAATACTTCTGGAGAAATTTATACTTTCCTTTCGAAGCCTGGTTGGTGATCTCCTTTGGATTCTTTCGGAATTCAGCTTGTCTCTCGGCCTCTGTCATCGCTCTAATACGCTCAACTTCAGCCTTTTCATGTTCGATAGCTTCCCTCGCCTCCCTATCGCGACGAATTCGTTTGAGTTCACGCACCTTCCAGAGTTCGTACTCCTCCTGCTCTTTGTGGGGGTCTCCTGAAACTCCCGCATCGTCAGAGTCAAGAGCATCTAATTCTTCCTGCATAAGGCGTGCCTCTTCAGCCTCTCGTCTGATTTCAGCTTCAAGGAGTTTGAGTGTGTCTCGGCGCCTTTCATCGGCCAGCCGTTTCGCTTCTGCAGCAGCTTCAGCTGCAATTTGATCCGCTCTCTGTTTAGCCTGAAGAGTAATACGTTCCTCCTTCCGAACAAACACCGGCTTGAGTTTAGGAGCTCCCATTTCATCCTCAGAGCTGGAAGAAGTGTACTCCTCCTCCTCTTCATCATAAATCTCTTCCTCTTGAGCGGCAGCCTCCATGCTAGTAGCATCAGCAATCCTGTTTAACTCAGCTTTCTCCAAATCCATCTCTTCAGCCAGTCGACGCCGCCTGGCTCTCTGTCTGATTAATTCACGACGTCTAGAGAGTTCTTCCTCGTCCACGTCCTCTCCTTCTTCCCCATCTTCATCTCCCTCCTTTGCTTCATTGTCTGACAAGTCTCCGGATTCCCCATCAGCTCTCAGACGTCTGTGTCGAGTGATTTTATCGTCTTCTTCATCTCCTTCCGCCTCTATCGTTGATCTTACGGCCAAAAGACGACGAATTCTCGGATCGCTAAGCTCCTCCGCGGTTGGTTCCTGTTCGATCACGGAAATAGACTCTTTTTCAGGCTCCTGGAGAGCGTGGCGACGACGTTTGACCTTGGAGACTTCGTCGTCGACCTCAAAATCGGAGAGATCATCGGATTTTTCACCCTCAGAATCGGAGGCAAAATCGGGACGTTTGCCGGCGATATAACGGCGGACTTTAACCTTCTTCATGAAGACTTGACCCTTCTCATTTTTGACCGGGATAGCACCAGCGGTACACTGGACGCCTTCGGACATGATTACTTGGCAAAATGAAAAAGATGAGAGCGTTAGCTGTAGAAATTTGGTTGCCAAATTTCGGTTTTCTGCTAGTCTAATTAGCATGCAATATATATTTCAGCTTGACATGTTGACTTTTGATCAAGAGAACACACATTTATACGAGCAAACAGTATGAAAAACTTAGTATGCAATAAGTATTGATAACTAAATTCTAGATCGTCCTATTTAACCGGTTTTAAATTAGGAAGCTACTGACATTTTTACCTAATTGAAAAATAAAAAATAGCTACCAGCAGAAAAATTACAATCAGAATCCTGAGACAGCGCAGAGTTAGTATATGCGTGATATTGAAGTCAAATAATGCATGCAAAATGGATTTGCCACTTCAGGTTACACCAAAGTACTCGAAAAATACTGTTAAAATAAAAAAGTAGAATAACGAAAGTGCAATGACATCATAAGAAATTTATTCATCAAAGGAATCGAAAAATGATCATTTTTATGACGACTATTAAAACCTACAAGATAAAGGCCATAATAAAAAACAAATAACTAACAACAACTAGTATTACGCAAGACAGTATGCAATTATAATTCTCTTTATTAGCTTGAAAAAGCCTATAAGTATCTAGCAGCTTTATTTCCTGTTAGCATAAATCAAAAACTTTTAACTAAAGTAATATAAGTGGGAAATCAAACGAGTAAGTCAGGAATGGTTTTGGCAAGCTGCTGGACTTCAACCACATGCAAGTCCGAGTGAAACTGATGGAACTCCACGAAACGGTCAAAAATTTAGATAAATACACATTAAAGACTAGAAAAACTTACTAGAGACCAACAGTATAAAATGACTATTCGGGCTAGGAATCAACCATTGCGTCGTAAAACAAATAAGAATGATACAGTAATAATTTGGGAGAAATGTCATATTACATAATTGCATTATATGTTTATAACATATATCGAAAAAATTGTTTAAAATATAATTGTTAACTCTTTTTATTCGGTATAGTGGGTAGTAAAATCCTTGAGTTTATCGTCTTATATTTTTCCGATTTTTAATCCAAACAAGCAAATTTAATTTCGTGATTTTTACGCTTTTTTGTCATATTGATCTATCTTCCTTATTTAATTCCCAACCAGTTGCCTGGCATATTGATTTAATTTGCTTAGTATAATAGACCTTTTATTGAGTAAACAAATAATTTTCCCCTAATTACCATTTATTTAAACAAACCCTACTGTTAATAAAATTTCAAAATACTTATTAAATGGATTTAAATTCGTAATCAATGAAATGCCGACGGTAATTCATTTAAATTATTCTCTAATGCCTCAGGTATTTCCTGCACTGGTGGAGAATCTCATAAAAGTCTGTCAGATGTTATCAAACTTTCTTCGTTAAAAAACGAAGATCCAACGGGGAGCTGCAATTAACAGCAACAAAAACATCTCTACCTTCATTCTTAGTACCGAAAACTTGTGTATAGCTACAATTTGGCCAAACTGATTGTAACGAAATATCTTTCCCATGTTATTGAATAGGCATGCTCACTAATTTTCTTATGTTGACTCTGTGACACAACTTTGATAATCAAAACAGGTATATTCTCTCAAATAAATATTCGCGCCAACATTTTCGTGTACCTTCAAGCGGTCGTTGTAATCGGCCGCTGAAGAACTCCATATAAACATAAAGACTCCGTCATCCGCATAATTTTGTATGCATAATTTTCTGCTGAGACACTAAGCTTCCTCACGTAATCGTTGTGTGTCCCCCAGTGGGTTATTCTAGTGGAGTTGTCAAACCAATAGTTCTCAGCTTTCTTGACCAGCAATGTTCATATTATTTCTTATCTATAGTAGACAAACGCCCTACTCCCCATTCTAGGTTCTGATCCTTTTCTTAGTAAATGTTCTTCACCACTGTCTTGCCTTCCCTCTACCTTGTTGAGTGATGAATATCGTTCGAAGTTAAAAGGGTGATAGCTCAACAAGGCACCACAATCTCTCAGATGACCAACTTTCAGTTACTCCTCTTCAGCATAAAATAATGAAATAAAGAATTTGCGACTTTCTCCACAAATTTTTCCAGACAATCTAAATCCAACTTACACCCTGCATAAAACAGGGTGATCCAATTTTCGGCAACTGCGCTTTAACTTTCTAGGGTTATTCAAGATAACAGATCATAATGCATTCTTAGGTTTTGACAATTCAACACATCCATTTTAAATATTTCAATGGTATGATTAACCATTAGGTTGCGTCTTCTGAGATTTGCTAATAAGAATGAATAAAATAAAAACATCTTTGTTCCTTATGACGAAAATTACATTTTAATCATGTATCCTTCTTTTATTTAAAAACATTGATCCTCGTATTTAACGATAAGGTACTTATGTCCTTTCAAGTCCCCTCAATCACCCAATAGAATTGGCACTAGGTTTCACAAGTACGGGTCTGCACTCATTGTAAATTTTCTATTTTTCTGGAGTTTATTGGCCTGGTAATGTTCAGTCTTCTATTATTCTATCACGTGATTTATTTGAGTATTATTTTTATCTCTACATTTAATAAACGATGCAGTTTTATTGTGACATTTTTAAAATATTTTAAGTATCATATTTCCGTATATTTTGATTTTCAGCACGTTCATAATGAAATGGACTTATCAATCATATTATTTATTTCACTATTCTATAGTAAATACTGAATTTACCACATTTTATCCTTTGTTATATTTTTTCTTGTACAGTTAAATGGATGACAGCGAATACGAATCTGTCTTGTTAGTTAAACGGGAGGTGTTCGTTTACACCCTGCCACCTCGACAATCAGCTAGGGGTTATCGTGCAGCCGATTGGTCTCTAGATGCCCCTGCCTGGACCGGTCGTCTTAAGGTGATCACCAGGGGAACCAAGAACACTCTCTACATTAGACTTGAGGATGGCACGTCTGGTCGTTTGTATGCACAATGTCCAGTTGAAAGTTTTCCCAGTGAAGCAGTTGAACAAGTTCTCGACTCCTCGAGATACTTTGTCATCAGACTCGTCTCAGACGATGGTAGATCTGTTCTTGTTGGAATTGGTTTTGCGGAAAGGAGCGATGCTTTCGATTTGAATGTTGCCATTCAAGACCACTTCAAGTAAGTTATGTACTATAGAAAGTTTTTTGACTCTAAAGTCTATTTTATTTACATTTTTGACCTACTGTTCATTGTTTCCTATTTCTTAGCGTATATTATACTTTATGATATTAGATCTTATCCCTTTTTCTTTAGTCAGGCACCTTTGTTGATTCCATGAGATGCAAGTCAGTATGTATTCAAATGTTATCGCTTCAGTACTTGTCCTATTTTGTTAAATGTATAAGTCAAATGTGTCGGAGAAGCGGTTCAATTTACTGAATTTAAGTTTAAGCATTATATTCATGTGTGTATATACATAATGATAACTGACGTAAATTACATGGAAGCGGATGACTCATGCATGATCAACTGACCAAATCAAACCTTGAATAGTAATTAAAATTCCGGTTTGCTGATTTCTTAAATCACGATATAGAGTCAGGAAAGCCGCTTGAACCAGCTACACATATTGAAGGAATAAGCCAAGTCTCAATTCCGTTACTAGACTTGTACGATGATATGGAAGACTAATCATAAGCGCACTGATTATATTCATCGATCGCTGCCGCATAAGGATTGACTGTCTACAATTATGACAGGTTTTTGCTACCTCTTGGTTATTTTCGGTTGATAACGGTATACTTCTTGTTTTCTAAAAGTTGACTTTTACCGTGATTGGAGATGGAATTTTTTCAGATATAGACATCCAGTTTATGATTTTTTTGACAAATCCATCCTTTTTACTTCACTCTTTTGGAAAGCATCTGTTTGCAAAGAAAATATTAATCGCCGCATTCGTTACTCCCGTTGTTCAATTCACGATGAAATTGCATTCGATTTGATAAAAAGGTGGTGTTCAATATGAAAAAAAAGGGCACATGGATTGAACCTATTTTGAGTTCAGGAAGGATGTTTGTTAGTAGTCAATTTTACGGTTTCTAGCTTTTACTGACTAGTGAAAAAATTGTAGATCTCGATTGTAACTATGTTGCATATTCATTATTAAGTTCCTTATTGATCGACCTGTTTGTCAAACTTCCTACATTTTGATTTATCGTGTCCTCTTTAACTCTTTTACGATCCATTCCTCTACTGGTATGTTCTGCTAGCTACCTTAGGGACGGATGTCTTTTTGATTTTTGTTACAAGTATTGATGTCAGAGTCCCTATCTTATCCTCTTACTATCTGTGATAAAGTAACATGGTCAATGGCTAAGCGGGATTTATCACCGTTTTTATGAGATTATAATTATATTATAAAACATAGCAGGGGAGAAAATTTTCACATTTTTCATTGTTGGAAAGCAACTGAAATCGGATCCAATACTTGATTAAAGGGAGGTGATCGATAAGATGCTGAAATAGAAGTCTAACAGCATTTAATTTTCGGATTCGAATTGTAGAATATTCATATAATGTGCAGTTCACATACCGAAGTTCAAATTTCATGATTCGCCTCCTGGATCTCTGAACAAATTTCTATTCCGTAAATAATGAGCGTTAATTTGATTATGATGGCCGGTCTTGCCATCTCAATTCATTGTCATTTCGAGAGTTGAGAACACGGAGTGATCTTGCATGATATTAGGCGAATTAAGCTATCTTAACATAGCAAAGCCAAAATACTTAAACATTCTTTCGGTTTCAGACATGTCAAACAAGCAGCCGAAGCTGAACGAATTCAAGCTGAGGAGGCTCTAAGTGGTTCCAGTGCATCATCTCACCCTAAACTCGATTTGGGTCTTAAAGAGGGTCAGAAGATTCGTCTTAATCTCAACACTCGTCGCTCAGGAGATGGCGAGGGCGGTAGAAACGGATCGAGTAGCAGTCGATCGCGACCTATGCCAAGTCTCAAATTGGGTGGCCCCTTGGGTACCGGATTAATTCCACCCCCTCCAGGTCACGCAACCACAGGAAACAGGAATCGACAGGTCCTTCGGGGTACTGTAGAAGGGACACCTGAAATCGCCTCTTCAACAACAGCCGCGCAGTCTTCCTCTCCAAAGTCAAATATTGATCTTCTTGCTGATATCTTCCAGTCTCCTGCTTCTCAACCTACGCAAACAGCTTCTCCGCAAAATCTGAATGATTTTAGTTTATTATAGAAACATGGGATCTGGGAAATCGTCTTCTTTTCCCTTCCTTTTTCTTTTCTGTGTGTTTAACTGAATGAGTGGCGCTGTCGTAATTGTGTTTATATCAATGTTAATTTTGGCTTCTTCGGTAATAAAGATTAATTTATTTCTTGTTTATTTCTCCCTTGTTTATTTATTTCTCATTGATAAATTCAATGTCCTTGTTACGCTTAGTATGTAGGTATAAGGAAGAGGCACAATTGAGTGAAGGTCGAGAGACAATACATAAGGAAAGGGAGACCATTGGCGAGCTGAGATCCGTTAATTGCCGATTTATGGTGAAGTCACTTTAATGGAGTTAAGAGGGGTATGTATAATCATAGATTGTAGAGTACCTAGTCAGGTCAAGCTAATTCTGTGGTTGAAAAGGCTTAATCAACCTAGAGCCTCAAATGTCGAAATGAAAGCCCAATCTAGAAAATGAATGGGAAGGAGTTACATGAACATATGACTGAAATTAAAAAGGTGTGATAAGTTTGTATGCTTTAACCTCATCCTTATGGTAGTGTTTAGTGTTAATTGAGTAATGGTAATCCGTGGGCGCCCAAAGCGTGCATGTTTGAATGACCTACTCGATTGACTGAGGTAATCGAAACATTCATACACATTGTTTAACATTCCGTTTTGCCCTGCCATCCATGGGGCAAATAAAGATGTACTCACTCCTTCTTTCTTTTCCCACCCTCATTGATGGGAGTTTGTTATTTAAGTGGTAGCTATAAACTAAGTTAAATGAACCCTGAACCCCTCCAAAAGCGTATGTATACAACATTAAAGAACTGATACAAATGAAAGCCAAAGTCAATAAGCGATCGAAAAGCAAATCTGGATGAAAGATATGTTTGGTAAACAGAGCGGAAATGAAACACTAAAGCACAAGCAATAGGAAATAAGGAAAATCTCAAGTGCAACTTTGCTTTAAACATGGGAATTATTGAACCAATTAAAGAATTAGGCACTGACAACCGATTAATTGAAGTGATGCGTCACATATCTCAGAATGTTTTATGTATTTATTTAACACGTTTGTCACTTCAGCGCTTGTATAACCCATCAAATTACATGGATAGTTAAATAGCAAAATTGTTAAAATTAGTAAATCTAACATGTCACAATACGCCATGCTTTATTGGCTTAATTCGGGACCTATTTATACAATTGAACTGTGTGGTGATTATCTGGAGAAGGTGATGCAGATTAATCGGTGAGTTATAATTGACTTCAACATTCCATGACCTAACGTAATGATGACGTGGACGTTACACATTGGTGACATGCCGATAGTATGAAGGCGATACTTTTACAACCTGTCCTTCTCCGTATGATACCGTAACTGACTTTTAGATTCCCTGAGACACTGCATCAGTTACAAAAACAACCCAACAACACCACAATACAAACTGAACCAATCACCGCATCATCGTATTTAGAAGTCGATTTGTACTATGCGCCATTTACAGCCGTAATGTGAATAAAATCGTTCGAATAAAAGGAAATAAAAAGGTGAAAATGAAGAATCTTACATAAAAGAATTATTCCGAAGAAAATATTATCTTCTCATATATAACAGATACTGCACTTCCTGTGCTCATCAGACAAATTGATTCTAATCTGTTTTAATAATAAATAACTATCCAAATAAATAAAAACAGACGTTTAATTTACTGGCATTTGTCTATTTATAGCGATTATGTATTCGTCTATTATATCGCAAATTAAAATAAATTGCTACAACTCCACATTTTCAACAATTTATGTGTGTATACATTGCCTATGTTTGCAAAAATGCCCTAAAGCGGATTTGTTATATTATAATGAAGGGAGATTCCATTTGCAAACACTATGGGAGAAATTACTTCCTTTACTTAAGGGATCTGTACACGAAAGAGAAAAAGAAGTTGGTGATGAAGTGCACTTTGAGGAAAATGGGATTGCGTTGAGGAAATTACTTTACAGAAAATTAATAGAGGTTTGATAAAAGGTGGTCACCACCACGTCATCTGTGGAACAGAGTATATTATCACTCCATGTATCAATCCTGCTAACATCTCTTTTGCATTTTTAGCTGGTATAAAAAGATAAATAGCTTTACAGATACCTCTTCAGGAATTTCAAGGTTAATTTTGAAATCTATGAAAAAAGGACAAATGTGTGACAAAATGCCTTTTGTTTATTTTAGAAAAGCATAAAAAATTGGCTAAGTTGCTCATATGATATGAATTATGTCATGGAATATTGATTTGAAATAATGCGGTAACGGTTTCAATTAGTAGTTCAAAAAATTTATTAACCACTTTGTAATTAACTTATTAAGATTTCACAATTGTTTCATTTCAGATTTCTTTAACCTTATTGCATTTTACTTACATTTTAAGTTTCATTACTGTGCAAATATAAATTTTTCACGTTATTTAGTCCCAGCGGTCTGCAAAAATAACACATTCAATTTATTAACCACATAAATAATAATATCATTATTTTAATAATAAAACAAAACTTCAAAGAATTAGTTAAAAATAAGGTACCATTATTTGTCTTTGGAAGTGTTTAAATCTACCACAACTTTGTCCAATTAGCCCATTAAATTTTGACATTTGGTGGACGTATCTGAACTACACACGTTAGAGAATGGTGGGTGCAAATCTTATTTATCCTCCATATTGTTATCGTTATTCCTTATTTTACTTTTGAATTACCGTTTAATTATATTTTTGAATTAAAAGTGTGAAGTTTGTTACTTGTTGCAAAATTAATTATTTTTTGCTGATGGAATTTACTGAATATTTCATGAAATAACCCGTAATAAATAAATAGTATTGTGTTTCACATTTTTATTGGATAATAGTTCAAATCTCATGGCGTCTTCGTTCTTCATTGGATCTTATGAAGTATTTTGGACATCACTGTCTTATAATACTCGTCTTTCTTGCGTTATATTGCTCGCAATTATCCTCATTATTTGTTTTCTTTGGAATATTGTCACGGATAAAATATTTCACTATTTCATTTTGCATTACTTCCCGCATTATAATATTCCTCTTTTCGGATTTTTAGGTTTCAGTATATCAGACCGTCGATACTGGTCATGAAGACATTATTGCAAGTTTCCTCTCCACTTTATGGTCATTTTTCTCTTTAGCATGATGCTCAAATGAATTATCATGGAACAATCCTTGCAACATGCTCATCAGATGAAGTCATTAAACTCTTTGATGTAAAAGACAAAAAACAGAAGTTATCGGCTGAGCTCAAGGGGTCAGCTTCGCGCCAAATCAGCTACTTAATTTATTTAATTAGTATTAGCGGAGTCTGATTCTCTGATGTTTTTCATTTACAGCCATCAAGGCCCTGTCTGGGGACTTAGCTGGGCTCATCCTATCCATGGCAACCTTCTGGCCTCTTGCAGTTACGACCGCACTGTAATTGTATGGGCAGAACACGAGGGAAAATGGGAGAAATTTTATCAATATACGGGTCATGAAAGCTCCGTTAATGCTGTTGCATGGTCGCCTCATGAATATGGTCTAGTATTGGCTTGTGGTAGCTCAGATGGATCTATTTCAATCCTCACTTACACCAATGCTGGCAATTGGGAGGCCTTGAAAATTCCCGATGCTCATACGGTATGTTGCAATTTGTTTTAATGAATGTATGTCATATTTCTTGAATTTCTGCGGGAATTATGCCCCATTGTGTCGTCAGTGCACATATATTTTAATTTACCTATGCTTTAGAGTTTGATAGTGTGTACTTAAGTACATTTCGGGTAATTGTTGAGTTTGATTGCCTGCTTTCCCTATGTTGCAAATATAAATCCTTTTTTTGGAATATTATTAAGTTTTTTTTTAATTTTATCTATTTCTGATATCTCTCTAATTTTTGTTTTGCTTATTTTCATCAAGATCTAATCATATGGAAATTTCTGTGTTCCTCTGACATTTCGAGTTGATCTTGTCATTTATTAATAATATCGCCTCTGATTAATTAGTTACATTCATCTGCTTGCTACACTTACTTAAATTTATTAAGTAGCAATGGTTTTTTGTTTTCATATTGTATCGATATTATGTGCTTTTTATGATGCATTTAACACATGGGCTGAAAAGTCCCGGGCCTAACACATAGATGGCGCTAGTTTTATTGCAATCACCTTTTTTTCAGTTAATACTAACCTTCAAAAGACACCTGTTAAAATTTCATGATATTCTATTCATTAGTTTGTGAGTTGTTGTGCTAAGAGTGACGTTACTTTTGTTATTTTCAAAACAATGCATCAAAAACAATTTCGTGTTTTAATTTTACA
>CAADRB010000005.1:5641689-5669345 GCA_900708905.1 Hymenolepis diminuta | reverse complement strand
TGATTGCGTTGCTCTTGATGGAGATTACGTTGATGAATAAAGCTAATTTTGAACTAAAAAACTGTTTTCTTTGTTAGGCCCGGACTTTCAGCCCATGTGTTAAGTTAACACTTGAACTTAATTGCTTTTCAACATCAGCAGTGTCTTATTTTTGAACACTTCTTCATTAGGTTTCGGCTTCATGTCTAACTCAGACATTTTTTGAGTTGCTCAATAGGCTGAAGATGGAATTGAAGATGACCCCCTTATTTTATTGATTGGACTCAGTGGCTAACCCCAATTCATATCACCTTTTTGTTAATATTCTTTGATAAACAATGAACTTTTTTTGAAAAAGGCACGATTTTACCGACAGAAAGGCGAAATTGACCTGTCAATATCATGCTATCGCATTGAGATCTCCAGGATATATCGAGGTCAACCGCATCCATCGATTGGTCTATTGTGTAACCAATCCTATCGGACATGAAAGTCCAATTACTATTAATGACTGATTCAGCCTTCTCCGGTCAATCACATCCTTAATAGTGTTAATAGTTTTTAGACTGTGTCACTAACTTCCTGGTTCCTGAATGAAAACGCTCCTGCTTTCTCTTTAGGGTCTGAGTATTTGTAGCTCATACAAGTAACATCAAAGTCGTCACTCTATAGCACATGCTTTTTGATGATATTGTTGAATATTTTTGTACCATAATACAAGTATTACTCTTTAAAATCACTTTCCATTTTAATTTTCACCTTACTGTTTGTGGATAATCGTTAATTTTGGCAAACTTCTTGCAAACATCTTAATAGGTTTTAAAGGTTGATTTTAGTCCACTTGCTCTTTTATCAGGACTCCTGATTTTGTTCTGTTTAATCCGTTACCATTTTCTCTATATTTGTGCGTATATTTGCGTCCGAGTCATCGTTACTTAATAGTGCATCTTCCATATATGGACTGTGTTGTTTCATGTTTAACTTGGTGTAAATATTTAACTAATGCCATTATATTACAGTTTGTGTGCTGTTGTTAACTTAAAGATTAAGCATGTTTGATTTATTACAATAAATCTGATTGCCCTCTGTTAAGATAGTTTTTCGCTGGTTAGGAAATTGTATGGTTATAACCGGTATAACCGTCTCTAATTTTTATCTTCCTTCATGATCTCATGCCATTTGTGTGCCTCTTTAAAGATTTTTCTCGCCCTCTTATCTTTATATATATTAATTTTGTTTCTTCTCTTTAACTCACAAGCCTGTGAAATTGTCCATCGTTTTTGTCAACGCTACTTATACCTTTTTAGTAGTACAATTCTCTTGTTTTATTTAAATAATTTTAACGTGTATGTGAACGATGCACTTTTGTTCTGCACTTTCGCTATGAATTTGGTTCTTATCCTTGTTTATACGCTTTTAATAAGGGAAAGCAATTTTGCCATTTCGGTATCACTGAAATGCTATTTGAGTAACACGTTACGATTCCTCGTATTTTAGTCTGGTGTCAATGCAATCTCCTGGGCCCCAGCTATTAACGCAGATTTTATCTTGAATCCCTCACTGAGTGAAACAGCCTCTGGCCTTGTAAAGCGTCTTGTTTCTGGTGGTTGTGATTCTCTCATCAAAATTTGGCGGTAAGTCCATTAACTATCAGATATTACTTTCATTGTCTCAGTAGCATGCTCACATCCAGGTTCGAATACTCGCCTGAAATTCACATTTCTGCTTGGTAAACACAGCAAGCGTGTTGCCTATCTTTCTAGCTTTATTTTGGGTCTTAGACCTCCGCAGTTTCTTTTGGAAACTGCATCGTTCCGTGGGCCAAAATTGGGCTTCGTCAGTCGATACCTTGTTGGATTCATCAGGATTCAGTGAGCCGCTACTTTAACTCAATTCATAGTTATTTCCGTATCAGTAGTATTTACAGCCTTAGTTTGGCCTTCTAGTTGCACAGCTGCTTTAGCTAGCTGTGTCGCTCCCTGGGCCGAAATTGAACTATGGTTCTTGACGCCTTGATGAGTACATTAAGGTTCGATGAACCGTTACATTCTCCCAACTCAAAACTGAATATCAACAGGTATTAAAGTTTGAGATTGTCCAAACTTTGTAGCATCCATCTATTCATAGGTTTCGAATATTTCTTATATGACCTCTTAATTTTTGTTTATTTCTTTTTTTCTGACCTTTTACCTTGCCACATTTTTTTAATTATACTCAATCGGTTGATAAACATTCTCCGACTCCTAATACCTCCAGGTGATGAAAAATAACTGAAAGAGGCGTTATTATTATGATCCTTATATTCCATCTGTAGTATCTCTCAATATGCGTCGTAAATGTTGTTATTTCCCCCTTTTTAGGGAGGATGCAAGCAATGGAAACTGGGTCAAAGAGGCTCAACCCGAAGGAGGTCATACAGATTGGGTTCGTGACGTCGCTTGGTGTCCCTCTCTATCCCTAGCACGTCAACAAATCGCCTCCTGCGGTCAAGATGGTCGTGTCATCGTCTGGCAGATTCTACGACAGCCTCAAAATCATCATCACCAGGCCTTTGAGGGAGGCATTCCTGCAACTGGCCTCCTTATGGATGGTTCCAGCGCTTCAGGAGAAGTCTGGAAACCTGTTGTCCTAGCAACGTATCCGGATGTCGTTTGGCATGTCTCCTGGTCTCTTACTGGCAACATCCTGGCTGTGTCTGGAGGTGATAACAAGGTGAGTTGAAGCGGAGATATTAATCAGTAGTATGCACCAATGGCGCAGCGGTAACGCAAATGCTTGCGATTTCCGAAATTCATTGGTCCATATCCATCGATTTGAATTATCGCAGGACGACACCAAGAAGTTTTGGAGTAAGGCTAAATTTCAGCTCTGGACTTCACCGCCTTTCCCCATGTTTTTACTCTCCATATGCGGGGTGATTAAGAAGTAACTCCCCATTTTATTTAAAATTTAAATTGTAATTAATCGTTCACCGGCAATTTCTTAAATCACTCAGGAGTCCGGTTCGACCTTGGGTTTTGTTTAATGGCAAACTGCGTCGATATGAGCATGTACTTCTGTATTGACCCATTGAAATCTTTGCACTTGAATAATTGATTTCCAATAGCTCGTAACTTTTTAACTTCTCATAGATCTTTATAAAGAGTTACTTTTCAATCACTGTAGAATATGCGAGTTTCGTCAGATGTAAAATAAATGAATTCGTGATTCATACCGTTATTCATATATCAGAACCAACAAGTAGATGGTAGATCGGAGAGACGGCTTTTTTTCGCTTAAATATCCATATGAACAATTACTACCTATACCCATATCATACCTAAAGTTGTCCATTTTAGGATTATTCTCTCAGTTTCATTCTCCTCAAATTCTAAGATTTTGTAAGGTTATAGAAATATTCAATAGAGAGGGCTATGAATTCATCTGATTCTTGGCTTCTGATAGACATCTATGGGTACCTTAACGTTCTGGATTCTAACCGGCACCATTTTCTGATTTGATTGAATTCTTTGAAGATATCCGATGTGCTTATTAATCAGTCTTTGTCTACTCATTTAAGACGTTCCTTCAACAAATTCCTTAGACTGGAATGTGCGTAGCGCATCATGACGTCTTATTGTTGTAAATTGATGATGATGGTGGTGTAGCGGCGCTCTGTATGTATATTCCTCTTTGATGCGCCGCCACAGCCTTTAAATAAGTGAATGCACTATCCTATTTTGGGGCGGGACAGTAGGGCAATCTTAATGACCCATTAGGGAAATTCGTCATCCACTCCCTGTGTGACTGATGAAATGTCCAAGTTGTCTAGACCCATCAACTCGTTGTCGCCTGCCGGCATACCTTTAAAATAACCTCACTATTTTTGTGGTGGTCTAAAAAGGGCCTATCGTGACTTGAGCAGATTATCACTTTAGTTAACTTGTCTAAACAATAATTTGGTCGTGAAGCCGTCATTAATTTCACTTCTAAAACCCTCCATAAAACGCGCCTACAAATTCTGTCATTTTTATCACGTTATACATTCAATTTTCACGTTTTGTTTTATTTCGCTCTTTTTTTTTATCTGACTGAATTCCATACTTATTTTCCTCACCTGACGCTTATCTCATTTAGCGATTTTCGCGTGGGCCTCCCTTTTTATCTCTCTTTACAGACGAGATTTAATTATGTATGTACATTTAACATGCCCTTCCAATCGGTGTTTTTTCTATCACGAGCAAATTGTGTAATAACCTTTTTTTTTGTTTTTTTTTCCTCTCTCCACACAGATAACCTAACGTTGCTATGCTTACAATTTTTTTACCAACTAATTATCGATTAATTGGTACCTCAGTACCTCAATTGACTATTAAAGTATGCGCTTTGCAAGTTTACTATCGATTTATTTTTGCTGTTGTGCAGGTCAAGATAAAAGTAAAAATTGAATTATTGATTTCCGATTCATTAATTAAGTTATTTATTAATAAAATTCAGTGTAAAGTGAATATGTAGGTAGAACCTCCTCTCCCTTTGCTTATTGTATTATCAAAATTTTCTTCAGTTGGTACTATTCCACGCAAATTGTTTACGTCGCTCTTTGTTTTTCCCTTTGCAAATGAGATTTAATCATCCATGCGTGTTTTTTGAGTGAAATTTGAATTTGTGATGGATTTGTTTGTTTTCTTTTCCCCCTTGTCACTGACATATTTTAACATTGATCTCTTATGCACTACTCAGGTAACTCCTTGGCGTATTACTTTTGGAGTATTTCATTATTGATTAATTTATGTTAATTCAATTGTGTGTAGATCGGAGGAGTAGAAATTTAATTACTGATTTCATATTGGTGCAGTTTTATTGGCGAAATTTAGGATTGAAAAAGTAATTCAATTACAGATAACATTTTTTGTTCTCCTACATTCATTGAGATAGGATCTCAACTCTGCTAGCACTTTTTATGAAAACGCCCTTAGGCATATCTCAATAAATTCATGGCATCTCCTCTCCCTTCACTTTATTAAATATGCAAGAATTTGATGAATAGTTCTGACGCTGATACATGCCCTAACTAGTTAGTTAGTCATGCCCTATTGTAATTTTTTCGGCATCAACCGTTTAGTGACAGCTTCTTGCTGCTTGTACTAAGGGGTCGGCGGCAAGGTCGTGTCGAATTTCATCTCCAGGGTGAAGGTCGTTCCATCTTTTTGCGCAAATTTGTACTTCCTTTTTCCTCTCTCTCTCTTCAGGGCGTCTTATTTGACGACTGAAGTTGCTAGCTCAATACTTTTTTGTCTTGACATCGGTGTGGGCCGCCGGTCTAATATTTTTTGCTCACATAGCTGCCTGCCTCATACTCATCATTCCTTCGTCTTTTTTGTTGGGCTCTTACTGGTTTTAGTTAACCTGGGAAGTTTCAAACTTAGGCTAGGCTGGATTTAGCGCCTAAATATAGTTGATTACTAAGGAAGAGGTAAGGACTGGTCTTCTATGGTACTTTAAAAAGATAATGAGTAATTGAGAATGTGGCAATTTAAAATATCAGATAGAAGAGTTATTTTAGGAAAAAATGTATCGTTCTTTCAATAATTTCACTGATTTTCCGTCAACGTCTCCGTATTTCATAAGGAGATGCGACAACTATTTTTTTTTAGTTAAATCAAAGAAGAGAGCTTCACAAAATTTTTCCCCTTCGTTCATTCTTTTGTATTGTTAATGAAAACAAAGCAGTCTATGTGAAAAACGCGAGATATCAAGACCTCCTGGATTCTCTTAGATTGACAATTCGTTTCCTTTTATGTGATTTTATCAAATTTATGGCCATATTAGTGGATCAACCTCATGAACGTCAGTTGATTTAACACCGTCAATGCTGTCAATTTAAAGTGCACTCGTCATTATCAGCATAAATTAGATGCTTTGTATTAAGTCACCACTTAGAATCACCAGTTATCAATGTAGCCTTGTATGTCATGTCTCAATTAGTTCATGAGCTCATAGACGTCATAATTCTCCCCATATAGATTGATAAGCTTGGTTCAGTTGATTATAAAATTTCATCTTTTGGAGTTACCTTAAAAGTTGCCTAAAGGTATAAAGCAGAGAGTTTTAAGGTTGAATTTGGAGTGGTAGCATATCGGTCAACTTGCAGGTTCTGTAAAGTTAGAGGTTATGGGTCTGATACACATGCGTACGGCATGTTCAATTGGCCTGTTAATGTTTGGCTTCACAGGAACTTCTCATCAGAGAAGCTCCTGGATGCTGCTTCTCTGCCAAAGGCAAGCGTTGGTGGTAAATTCGTCCCTTCAACGAGCTTGGAGCTCTTTAGTTCATGAAATGTCGATATTTAGATACAAAGTGGGGTTCTTTTTTAACAATGCATCCATCTATCCAAGTATCATTCAGCATAAATCAACTGTTATTCTCTGAAACACTGATCAATGATCAGAACCACTATAATCCTCATGTCTAATAATCAGGTGGTCATGATCCCATTAATGCCGTCCACTCATCACGTGGTGAGGACGTTTATCCCCCCCTCCCCTCCCCTATCCCATGTAGGCAAAATCTGGGTCGGTTTTTTGTCGTCGCCGCCACTGTTGTTCCCATCTCTGATTGTTTTCTTTATTTGACAATGCGTATTTGTTTGTGTTCTTCTCTGATGTTTCTCTAAACCTCTCGAAAATAGTTGCGTTTGTTAATATTTTGTGACATTTTCTATTGTCCAAATCAAGTGCCCAATATTCAATTCACATATTTGTATTGATATTGATTTTGTCCCTAATTGTACCTTCTTCCTCAGGTAGGATGTCTTGGACATTCTCGCAAAGTAACTCGACATTTTCAAATTCTTCTTTTCTCCATTAGGATATTCTCGTTCATCCTCCCTTCTTCTTCTTCTTCTTCATTTTGCTTTCTACCAAATATTTGATGATGACATTGGTCTCTCTTGGACTTTGCGTGTGACACCTTCAAATCTGTTAGCTTGGTCAGGTTTAAATGTCACTTATCTTGTTTTTCACGTTGTACTAATTTTACGACACCCATCTTGGGGTTATTTTTTCTCTTGAAAAGTAAAAAAGTGGACGACAAATCCATTGGGTGGCCCTTAACTTAGAGGTAGGATGAGAATTAATGATGGTCTGAGCGTATGCGTAATCTCAATCCCGCCCACTCATCGGGAGTTGTCTTGCCTCCCCACTATTCATTGGCTCTCTCAAGGTTACGAATATGTCCCTTATATCGCACACATACGAGATTCATGACGAAATCGCAGTTATGAGCTTTTACTAAGGCGCTGTAATCTGTTCAGAGATTTCATATGATTTCGACCAACAGGGGGAAATGCTCAGTTGCTATTTGTATCAAAATGAGGGTCGGACAAGATGTAGGACAGATCCTGAAGGCTTAGTGTCTGAAGTTTGCCAATAGAACTTGGTTTTCTCCAAACTATCATCTTTTATTAGACGAGTTGTATTCCACAATATGCCGCTGAGGTGCAGAATGGGCTTGTAGCCGTAAATCGTAAGCGCAAACCATAATCTGTGGATGTTTCAACTAGTTACCCTTCCAAAGACCAGTAATCGTTGTAATGGGAGGATTTTAAGATGTCAGCTATCTTTATATTACTCCTTATAACCTCAATCTAGTAATTAATTTTAGAAGCTCACAAATCAAACCTTTTTGTTTGAAGTTGTAATATCTAGACTTCCAAAAAAGCTAGCATCCAGGTTATTGAAATATTTCTGCTTCCTGTATGCATTATTCGAGTTGTTATCAATAAAGCAATGGAACTTTTAGTGCCAACATTAATTGAGTTATTTGAGTTAAAAGCTCGTAAAGAACTCAGGAAGAATAAACACCCTTTGATGTGTTCCATGATGTTTTTGATAATCTGTCATGACACATTAGATGGTTTAATCTCCCTCTTGTATTTCTCCATGTACTCGATAAAATTAGAAAGAGATATTTTCGTGTAGTTGATGTTGTAAAACGGATTTTAATGCGAATATCTGAAAACACTTCTACAATGCTTTTCTACGTCAGAGTTATGAAAAGCTTGCTACAGAATAAGCACTCTACAGTACTCAAAGATGCTCAAAATGTCAGCTTTAAAGAGTAATCATAACATTCGAGGACACTTATCCAATTGAATTGCTTGTGAGTTGCTGCAAATTCAATGTGAGCAAGTTACTAGATTGAAGTTCAGGGAAGCGCTTTTAAGCAGAGGTGTAGACATACCGGAAATTTTTCGATTAGAAACTCACGTTCGGTCATTTCTTAGCCAAATTTAACTATTCTGTTCACTGGATTTGCACTGTTTACTACCTCATCCATGACCTCTAACCTTCCAGACATGTTCGGTGATCTTTTTGCATTTAGATCACTTTAGCCTCGATATTTTAAAATGACTTTATATTATATTTTTATTTATTAATAAGATTGAGCGGGTTTAATCACATAACTGCTCTAGATTCTTTACTTTGTTTTCCGCTCAGTTAGGAGAGAATTTATTGAACAGGGAGAATACGGAATCCACTTTGTCTGTTATACATATCGTATTTGATTTTCCTTCTTTGCGAAACTGCTCAGCGTCTAACCACGTCCTCCGTATTATTGTTTTGTCATTAGCTTCCGCTCGCCTCTTATTCGATAGTTGATTGAAAACACAAACACAAGACAAGAAAAGATGTCATGAAAAAAATTATTTTGCGTTTCATTTGGCCACAGTCTTCTAATTCAATTTTCTTATAGTAAGAAAAATATTTTGTAGTTATGGCCTCCAGAATAACAAATCCTGTTGAGTTTAGAACATGACCACATTTCTTTGTCGTTCTAAAAGTGGTATATAGTTAGTTCGTCCCGCCCTCTTGTGTTCTCTAATCATTCCAAGTTCAGCTAATCAAGTAGCCATCCTATTAGGCTTTTTGGGGCCCATTTTACAAAAGAACAAATGCCTTTTCTTATGATGACTTATTCCTTTGTTTCAGCACTAGGAAACTTTTTCATCCACCTCTCTTAACCTTGAAGTAAACGGCCTTGAGAAAGTGTCTGTTTCAGCAGCAGTTGTTTATCAATTCTCACTAAATTGTAGTCGCTATGGTCTTGAGTCACGTAGCTTCCCTTTTCATTCCCTTTCGAGTATTCAGTGTTTTTTCCATCGGCGTTTCTCCTCATTCTGCAAATTAGATTACTAACTCCTCTCGTTTTGTCTAACAAACTTGTTGTGGCCACTCACCGGACAAGAGGTAAAAAAGTCATCCGAAGGGACGCTGACGCTTCGTTTCTAAGCCATGCAAACACAATGTTAACCGTGAAGCACCGGCCAACGGCCTGTCTTTTTCGCACAACTCTTCTTTGCCGGCCTCTCTGGCCAATGTACTTTTGCACGGTGTGCACTTTTTTACTCACCTTTTCAAGGTCTCTTCCTCTTGATGACTCCTACTTCCTCCGGTCGTATGTTTTTGTAGTCATCTTTTCTCTACTTGGCTTTCCCTTTTATGTTCTACTACTGACCTTGTACACGACATCTAACGCACGACCTAGTTATGGACATGCATTTTTGTTATAGATGTGGAAGAAGTAATTGTTGAATTCTGTTTTATGCGTTCTTATTGGAACAGATTTGGTGATTTCTGCTAGACTGAGAATTCTTCGGTGCATCATTTTCTGTCCCCCTATCACTGCTTGGACAAACAGGATCGAGCCAGGATGAACAAGAAGGTAGCCGCCCATTCCTTTAGATATTAAGTCCCGATGGCTACTTTCTAGAGGACCCAAAGAACTTTTTAGTCTTTTTTTATTTATCCTCTTGTACTTATACACGATATTTGGCTCACGACCTGATTTTGGACAAACTTTTTTATAGAAGGTAATCGTTGAATTGCGTTTTATGGGTGCGTGTTTGAACTGAGATGGTAAAAAGATGTAACTTTTATGATGTCTGTTTTTCGACTGTGTCAACCATTTAGTGGCTTTAATTTGCAGGGGATTAGAATCTGATTGAGGGAGTGTTTTCTTCCACATCATTGATGCTTGGACTACAATAATTAATACTGATAAAAATGAGACTTCTAATTAACAAATTTGAGTGTTAAAAGAACGGGGTAGTAGTCCATTCTCTTTGAACCTTGGAGATCATTATCTACCTTTTAGAGAATCGAAATGGCAATGTTTTCTCAATTTTTATCGGCTTTTTAAATGACATTCGACGTACGACCTTGTTGTTGACACGTATTTCTGCTTTAAAAGTAGTCGGTGAGAATTTTCTTTTCTCTCTTCTCTAAACGTGTATGTGCGTGCATGCTTAGACAGAAATGGCGACTATCCGGTGGAAAGCGAAGAGAAAAGTACTACAATATTATTAAAAAAATCATAGAAAAAGTTGTCTTGTCGTTCTTTTCGTGAGATTTTTCAAATATCATCGAGAAGAGTTGGTGTCCTTCATTCTGAATAGTTGATGGTTTGGAGAAATGCTGTGGAGAGTTCAATGTTCTCTACTTCCGTAACAGGAGCGGTCAATTGATGCTGAGAATTTTCAAGTTATTCTTGATAGTTGTTTCACAAGAATGTATCCACAATCTTCGAAGAGATGTATCTATCTATGTTAGAGCAATACTGGAAGATTTTGATATTGTTTTCGCAGAAATAGGGATACTGGTCGTAGTCGTAAGCTTCAAGGTTATGCAAAAGTATTATTAACGTCTTAGCTATTTTCGAGTATTTGTTGGGGGAATTCATTTTCTACTCGACGAAATTTAATATTCATCTCGTCATACTAACTGAATAGAAGATTTATGATCTTGACCGCATAATGTGCTTGCAACAACTCAGATCATGCAGTAGTTAATATTATTTTATCATCTAATGAGTCTGTGAGTACAGCTTCATTCGACTTTTAATATATTTCTCCTCGTCGGAATTAAATTTTGTTGCGCTTGAGGTGTCTTTTAATGAAGCATTTAGTAGAAGCTATTATCGGGATTTGAGAGGTTGGATTCTAAATTCCACTTATTTGGGCTGTTAGTAGGGTCTCCCATCACCTAGGCTTTCTCTAACTCATGAGCCGTCACAATCATTAAAGCCGAGAATCTATCTGTCCCTTCTCTCTACCTCAGCTTATATGTGAGTGTATAACTTTGTGGTATCCAGGTCCTCAGTTTCTGACCGCATAGCAAAGTTCGTTTGAGACACGGCAACTTTAGTGCGCTTGACTTCTTCCCATCGTGAACTTTGTCTCAATTGTCTATCTAAACAATTATAATGGATACTATATTCGACGATATGATCTGGCAAAGGTGTTTTCTCTGGGGTCTCCTAGGCCTTTGTACGTTGTTCCCAATACGTCACAGTAATCCCTCTCCGTCTTATCTAATGATCATTTTTTCTTCATATCGTTTCAGGTCACACTCTGGAAAGAGAATCTCGAAGGAGTCTGGGTGACCTTGAGTGAGATTGCCCGAGGTCGTCAAAACACAACCGCTACGGCCGACTCTTCCACTTCTATAGGTGGGGGTACAGCTAGCTACGGAGTACCACCAACAGGCCCTGTTACCACGACAACTGCACCTGCTATAACAGCCACTATGGAACACTCTCAACCCACAGTGACTTCGACTCGAGACTCGATGTTCAATCGGCCTTCCATGCAACAATCGACTACCGCTTATGATCATTCCGTTATGAGTTCTAATGTCGTCTCCATGGCTCCTTGAAAATGATCATTGCTCCCTTGTCCTCTCTCCATCTTGTCTTTTTTTTGCTTCCTCGTCTTCTATGTTGGTGCGGTTCTACTTGAAAATTTTATTACTCAATTAAATAGGCCTGCTATTTGAAGTTGTCTTTTTGATTATTATTAGTTGAAGAGGATTATAAAAATACAAGTAAATTTACATGAAATTTGAAGTTTTCGAATCTGAAAGGCAAAGATTTCTTTTAGGATCCTATAGTGATTGATCACATTTCATTCTTATAATTCCTTGGGCTTGAGATAATCGAATATATTAGGTTCGAATAGATCGTATTTTGAAAGGTGTTGAGTGGAACTCTGTACTGGTTGCTGGGTAACGCTCGTGGATTCCATGTCGAAACCACAATAGTTCTAATGTGTTTGGATGACATACCGTTTATTATTATTTATAACTTTCTGTTTCAAAATTGCTTTAATCAGGGAAAAGCATCTGAACCTGAGAATCAGGAAAATAGTCCAATAAGAGATGAAATGTGTCAGATTAGAGGTAGACAATGAATCTGGGACATTTGAATTCTGGATGCATTGGGTTGTTCACTTTCTCCTAAAAATGTATCTCACTAGTTTAGCAAAAACTATTTTTAATAATGGAGGAGTATCTAACTAAAGGAAACAGTAAACTAGTTCAATAAGGTTTGAAAAGGAAAAAGGAGGTCAATGAGAAGTAGGTAATGAAGTCAGGGCATTTGATTCATAATGAGTAATAATTCCCAGTCCATTTAGAAGAGTGCTTTTCAGAACCCATCTTGGGAAGGGGGTGACATCTTGTAGCTTTCCATGTGAGAGACTCAAATTCCGCCACCCTCTATGTCAGCCAGACTTAACCAGTGTGGTTGGCCACTCCACTCACTGCGTATGCGCGGATTGGAATCGAATCCTTGTCTTTTGACATGACGGACCTGAAAGATGACTAATGCGTCACCGTCGTGATACCATGGACGATACTTTATTTTAATTCCGGAGCACTGGGTCGTCCACGTTCTTATAAGTGATAGATTTCGCTACTTGATGTCGTAAAGCTCAATCTTTATCAATTGACTCTCAGGTTTGTAAATGAGATTATATCCACTATATTTAAAGTTTTTGGACGACTGATTTGATTCTGTGATAAGTCATGTCACCTCGATTTTTTTGCCCTTTTTACACCCAAGCGCAGGTAGATGAGACTAGCGACGATAAATTTAGCATAACAATTCACTCTCTCTTCTAATGACTTCATTTTTAAGCTTGACTGTTGGTCTTTGGTAATCTTCTCGTTACATATTCGGCAAATTTTACCAAACTATTTAATTATGGTAATAATCGTCCTAGATAAAACGCTTGAAGGATGACTCTCTAAGTATTTACAAAATTATTCTTCATTCGCATTCTCTACGAAAATGCCTCAGTTTTTTGTCCACAATGCCGCAGTGATGCCTTTTTGTCCCTATGACTCAAAACCCCTTCTAGTCATATCAAGACATGTTTATAGATTTCTCGCCTTTCTATAACCGACCTGTGTAATTAAAAGTGCTCCTGTGCTCATGTCCTCACTTGCGTCCTTGCCCAAGTGACTCATATAAATTGTCTTTATATTTCCACTTATACGCACTCACACACTACACACTCGGACACACGCTTGTTGCCTGTTCCTACACTTCTCTCTTATTCCCTCTATTCTTTATCCCTCTCTTACTTACTTGAATCCTCATCGTGGTTTGTTCAATAAATTTTGGCCTAGTCAGCTCTTGGTTGCTAGCTATTAGCTGTAGTCTTAGCTTCTACAATCAGGGTCTGGTTCATTAGTTCCTAGAAGTTGCTACTAACTTTCCTACCGAAAAAAGCACCTGATTCGTCCATTCTCAAGGTCAAGCCAGTATAGGTTTTATGTAACACGTGCAGCGGTAATAATACATAATTACCTTTTTTACAACCTTTGTTACACTGTCGTATCACATGGCAACGCAATTCTGCTGAAATAAACCAATAAACTTATGCAAGATATAGACATATTGAAGGATAACTCTCTATGCACTTTCCGTAATTGCTATTCGCATTCTTCACGTGCTTCAGTCTTTCCTCCACGAAGCCGCAATGCCGTCTTAATGACCCTATGTCTCAAACCTCTATCTGTCATGTCTAGACGAGGTTGCCGATTCTCCTTCTTTCCGTAATTCCACTCATGTCCTCACACGCGGGCTTGTCTAAGTGACTCGTATAAATTGTCTTAATATCTCCACACACCCGCAGACGCACTCTTGTCGTTCACCGGCTTTTTGCTTCCCTCCGTTCTCATCTCTCCCTCATCTCTCTTGCTTGTTCAATTTCCCCTCGCGGTTTATTCCATACACGTTCTACCAATTGGAACCGTTGTCTGCGGTTGTTAGCTCCCAGTCGTTAGTTGCTACTCCAACCTCAACAATATCCTAATTGCGTACTTCCTTATAAGAAAGTTAAAGTAAAGAGATTATATTAAGACGTCAGTTTACAATTTCAATAAATACAAATTTCGCCGATAACCAATGAAATAGACAAAGTTAAGGGGAAAACCTCGATACCAACTTGTATTCTTGAGCACCATGTTTTTGATACGCAAAATGAACCAACTGAATTAATTGATAACAAAATGCGAAAACGGGTGCGCAGAATGCGGCACTTTAAGTTTCGATAAATCCTCCAATTCTATCCAGATAAACGAATGAATGAGTAGCAATGCTAGAGCCAAATTACGCTATTAATGTGTACCTCTAATACCCTCTCGATAGAAGTTCACTAGAGCTTACAAATAACTACCGATGCTCTGTACCGATTTTTGACTCAAAATATTCTATTAGGAATCATTTTGACTGTCCAAAATTAAATGTGTAGATTATCGACAAATTCATATGGAAGTCAGCTCCCTCATTAGGGCCTAGATTTGATCAACGTCAATATCTAGTTTCAAGCGTCATCGAAGCGGCATTTTTGGACGTGTGATAGAAACAGCCTCTGAGCAGTATGCGAATTAAAAGGAAAGGGTTTAATCAGCCTTTTGGAAGGTGCCAATGGCACAGGAGATTTACGATGAATGTTAAAAAGCGAGGTAAGCCTATTTTACAATGCTTGAGAAATGGGTTAATGTCTATTGAAATGGTGAAAGTTGACTATCAAATTTTAAAAGGAATAGAGACAAAGTTGCAGTTTTATTAGACGCATCAACCCACTTCCAACACTTCGGTTTTTGCAGCAAATTGATATTAAAATTCACGTTAGCAAGAGTGGACGGTCAAATCTTTTCAACAAACGCTATTTTTGGCTTCTTTTTGAGTAAGCAGATAGGATGATCTCACCTTACTACGAAGAGGTAAGTATTATTAAGTTTGAAGAAGTGGAACTCGAGCAATAGTCAATTTCTAGGGTTTTTAAATCTGATCATCATTGAGATCAATTAGTCACATAGCTTCGACCTGTTCTTAATGAAGAGAAATGAGTGTTGAAGGTTCAAAAAATCTAATCAACTGTCTAGTTCGCATCACTACTCCCGTCCGTGAGTTCTTTTCCTCCCTTCAAATTTGAGGACATAAATCTATTATTTATTTTATAAATAAATATGATCATTACATTAAGGTAAATTGTTTTGGTGATAATGTGATACACCCAATGGATCACCGAAAGTTTTGATTTATAAATGCTTCTTTTCGATTTAGTTGAACTTTATTCTATGATTCTATGGGAATGAATGCTCTACTCCTGTTATCAACATCATCATCGCGTTGTAGCCTCCAGAGGGCATATTACAACTCTTTACCAACATTATTTATCTGCCCTTTAAATATCGGATATCTGCCTTTTTATGATCGTTTGATTGAAGTAATTAATACGTCAATCAAGGGCAACATTTAGTTACCTTATCCTTAATGAATGCCTAAAAGCAAGCCACAAATTCCATTTGTAGGCCATTTATCTCTGATCTAGTTCCACGCTCGCATATATATACATATACATGTGAACCCTAGAAACCACCATCAAACCCCCAATATCCGAAATCAGTTTCAAGAGGGAATTCCACCAATCCACTTCTTTGTTAATCGGTGTTCTGACCTGGAATGCAAGATAAATTTATCCAAGTTATGCCACAAAGCCTCGTCACACCCCACCACAGTGTCCTCACAAATGTACCGCAAAATGATACCTTTCCCCAAACTACCGCAGTCATAAAGTAACTTTGATGCATGACCAGTCACTATTCCCCCGACTCCTAATCAGTCTAGGAAATGTGTAATTACATGATTAATTTTCTCAATCCCAGCGGTATACTCGATTCTGATTAAGTTTGGAGTTAAAAGAATTCTACTAAATCCTTATCCAAGGGGCCAACAATTTTCAAACATTATTTAACGATTATGCAATATGCCAGTTCTTAACTATTGTCTTTTGCTATTTAAATCCTGCGTATTTAGCCTTTCTCCCACTTCTTTACCACCCATGCTTTGTGCCGTATTGGTGCAAGCATCCAGGCCATATTCTCTATTTTCTCCATCTCTTGAATGCAGTTTTTATCGCAAAGGTTAAAAAGACTAACACTTGCCGAATTTCTCTATCCAACACAGGTAAATCCTCGGTAAAACCTTTTTCTCCATATGTCATCTCTTGTGGGATGACTGTGGGAGTCTCATGGTCTATTTGTTCATTTGTGAATTAACATTTAAGGTGGATCAATTAAACTGTAGAGGGGTATCGGGCAAGAAATGGTGAGAGTTTCTGTAACCATGAATAAAAGATTCATAACTGATACAACCTTATTAGCCTCCCAAATAGCCAGAATTCTCACAGTTTAAATAATAACTCAGGATTAAGTTAACTTCCGTACATTACTCAAAATTCTGCAAAGCAACGACTCATAATTTTAACGAAAATGTGAAGTTTATGAATAATTAATTTTTTATTAATTGTTAATTTAAATTTTCTTGTAACATATTCGGAATTGCATATAAGGGATCCAGAGGACCCCAAAGAGAGTCCTTCTTTACACACTGGATCAGTTACAACGCCTTAGAGAGACAAATGAGATCCATTTGGCGACAGGAGGCGGTCAATCATACACAAGTCACTGTGTCTGAACGGAAGTTTTTCATGTGATTAGATACTGTCTGGTTTGCAGTTCAACCAATTTCAAAGGGTTTTAATAATAAAAGATTGCGAAAATGTAGTTCAAAAGTATTTACAGTCTTGACAAAATAAGGACATTTATATCAAGAACGCAACTAATATACATCACAAGCATTTTAAAAGAAGGTAGTTTCACCGCAGTTATCTTAAAGAATGGAAGTAGAGCTCATAATTCCTAATTGAGAAACTCAGTCAGGCAATCCTCCATTCATTGCGGACGAAAATCTAAATATCCAGGACATTTTCGAACCTATGTTATTTGGACTGGAAGTGAATTGGTTTTAATATCATTTTACGTGGGGGGGGAGAGATTACAGGATCTCAGGCCTGGAACTGAGATTTATATAGCTCTGGTCACTGGTATGGGCTCTTTGTTCCTAAAAATCATGTTCATAGAGATTTTTTGAGAGCGTTCAATCGGAGCTTGACTTTCAGAAAATTATTGCGGAGGTTGGCTGTCAATTACTTCTTCTTAATCTCATTCAGTTCGAATTTGTTTGATTGTGGAAGAAAATGGCGCCATTCGCATCTTTAGAGTTACAATGCCGTTTTTCCTTCTCTCTTTCAAAATAGCACAACAATACTATCTTGCACATATAACAAGGCACCCTAGAGTTCATTCAAATTAAACACTATTAGCTTGAATTTATTCTTCATATTCCCAAATCTAGAAAATTGTATTATGAGTAAGATTTGCTTTACCAAGTTAGTTTTAGAACTCCTATCTCAAGCATTTTAGATATCTCAGCGTATCTTTTATCGGTCAATGGAACCGAGAACTCCAATATTCAGGAAGGAGTCGAACCCATGGTCTCTAACATGGTAGACATGCTTATAAGTGTCATATCTGTCTGGACTGTATTTTTAAAAATTTATATTAAAATAAATTTTATTTTTCTCACTGTATATTGTAAAGTACCAATTTAATTACCATTCAGTTTTTGTGTCAAACTTAATTAACCAAATCCCGTCAGCTTGTATCGGGTGGTTCATCTTACCTCTCTCAGTTGATGTAAACAACATACATAGGATAGATTTTGCACAAAAAGTTTCCGAGTCTTGATCTGGTCGTAATATATGTAGTTTTATGGTAATTTTTCCAAAAAATCACGGGTGTGGATAAAGTAATGAATCTGACCTTGAAGAGCCAATGTAAACTATGGAATTTAAACATAATTCTATTCTCGCTAATCAGGTGGAACAAATGGTTTATGAGACATTGTCCGCTCTCATTTCAATCCAAAATATGATTCGCTAATCCTAAGAATGATAATATTCATTAATTATTTATCTATTAAAGATAAACTAATTACTATCAATAAATCAATATAATGCAGTGGAATGCTTTTTGTCGAAGATACATATTTATTTATTTATATTTATATATCCTAATGATAAAGAACAAAATTTTCCTCGGCCAACGAAAGCTCTTTTCAGATTAGCATTTTTATATAAATATCTTCCACTTTACTGCCGTAAAATAAGACAAGGATCACCGATAACTCATCGAAAAGCGGAGAGAGTTCATCTACTGAAATCTGGCAAAAATAATTTAATTAAGTAGGTGATAAAGTGAGAGTACTTTTTACGGGAAAGGGCTTCTTGTATTATTGTTTTTATTATTATCCTCTATATTGTTAACTACTTCAAACTGATCGGGCTTCTTTTGAAAAATTCCACTCATATTTGGCTGGCCGAAAGCGCTTTGTGATTTTCGATGGGAAACAGTGAACGAAGTACTTGAAAGTTAACATTCAGCAACTCTTTCCCACATTTCGTGTAAAATAAAATTTTATTGCTTTTCTCCTTAAAATTCACAACAGATTTCAAATAGAAGACACATCTACTCTCGCAAAAAAATCCCCACGACCTTAAAGTTAAGAAATACACTTTTCAGAAAATGAATCCCTCTTTGTTGTAGCTCGTATTCAATGGGGTATTAATGGTTACTATTTTCTAAATCACAACGTAATTGTTTACCACTAATATAATGCCCTCGGTATTCGAAGACAAATCAGTGTTTTCAGCGAGGTTATGGAGAATTTAGGGAAAAGTCAGAATGTAGTTTTGGATGCTGGAACCCATCTGGGAAAATTCTCCCAATCCTTTAAATTAAACGCATTAAATAATGTTATTTTAGACAGACAACGTTTTAATTGGATAATTCTTTTATGGGTTCCCGGGTATTCGTTTTCAAAAGACTTCTATTGGTTATTATCTCCGACCTTTGATTGCTTTTTTGAGAAATCATTTCAAAATCTTACATTTAGTATTAGTAAATGCACAAAAAAGCAATTAACTGCTTTTCAAATAACGGTTCATTTTTAGTCCACTTCCCTTTAAATTATTGGTGTACATCCAACTGTCGAAAGGAGAGCTCTGTGGGGATTTTCAGGTAGTAATATCTTTACTTCGTCTGAAAAACCCCGACCCACAAGAGGCAAATAGACTAAACACACACGCACACACTATTAAAATCACTATAAACACTGTAATTCAGTCATGTCCAACCGACGTGATAAAACGATCTGGAAATTTATATCCTTTCGCCACTTGTGAATAAAATCCTGCTGGACCAGGAATCCGTTGATAAATTCTGGTAGAATGACTTGAAATTTGACCTTCACATTCATGATATTAGAGGGAGGAACCAGTTTGGTAAGGCTTGATTTTTTAGAAGAGTGTAATACCTGCGCACTCCGACTCAGAGGTCCGCTCGGTCTCTCCTAGTATTAAGCAGCTATTCACAAACGAACAAAGAACGAGAAATCTGTCAACGGCGTTAACTTATCTCATTTCGAATGTTTCTCAAGATCCAGACTGGCTTCGCTCAGTACCGACACCCACCCCATTTTCCTTACCACACTCTTCTCATTCAATCTCAATTTCCCAGTAAACTCGAGCTCCTACTTGATCCTTGGTCCTCTTACCCGGGAAAGGTTGTTACAATGGCCTTAAGAAGGTCATTGGTTCTAGAAGGGGATTTTCAGCCTAAGTTGGTCTGATTCCTAAAATAACTCAAGAAAGTTATCTAAAATAATAAATGTTGTCAAGATTAAAGGCGCTAGATTTCAGTAGCCTCCAACAATCTAAACTTTGGGGGCATATAAATAACAGTAGTATCTTGGGTTTGAGACCCATCGAAACCTATCTAGTGATTGAAATATTCTATCGAGCTGGCTAAAACTGCCTTATTGAAGGACAAGTGAAAGATATACTACTTGGGGTTCTCGTATTAATAATATGTATGCATTTTCTTAAAACGAGCTTTGGCAGTGACGTTATGATCATTCAACGTTGATCTACGATACGATTTTGACTGAATCAACCCCTATTTAAATTATTTCAAATATCCTCTTCAGCTTCGTTATAAAGAAACAAAATTACTGAAATATATGGACTGTCCTGAGATATTCTTTTGTCTCTATTGAAATTCGACATTACTGCAGCTGTTTACGCCGTGTAGGAAGAAGACAAAAAGCCTGCAACTAGAAGACGGACTTTCTCTAACATTAAGAAAGTGCAAATACCTCTATAACTGGAGATCGTAAGATTGTCTAGCTGTCTGGTCCACCTATAATGTTAGGTCTTCAATCTAAGACAAGAGAGAGAGAGATAACCGAAAGAAAAAATTCCACAAGGAACGAATTCTGTTCATAATTTTATGCATCTTCTCGTGCCATTGAAGGTATGTACTTCTGACCCTTGTCTAAGTCTGGTACGTTACTTCTTTCATTGTAAAATTCAATGACGCAAATGCCATATATTAATCACTTAGATTGATCATTCGATAGCTGTAGGTGTGTACCACAAAATACACTATTCGAATAAACAATGATTGCTCACATAAACGAAACATCCTTGAAACGTGTCTTGGAAAATTTCATTAACCTATTTGCACACTGTGTCTCCTCTAAAATTATTCGACTTTGATCCGAGTGACCTCATTTATTTACACTTGAGCAATTTATCTCCACAAATAACCCAAATATGCAAGTGGATGTTTCAAAATTTAATTAAATTCCATTCACTTTCAAACAATTTCCTCCTACAGATTAAAAAATTCACCCTTTCCAGGTAATCACAAATTATTAATACTTAAATAATTAGGCCTGTTTAAAAGCCTAGAAAATGTATATTTTAAAATTAGATTCAAATTATCTTTTACAAATTTAGTAACTTATCAAAAATTCAACAAACGAATATGTGGTCTATTTTAATCACATTGTGCGATGCCTAGACTTCTGAAAAATGTTGTAGGTAGTTATAATAAATTTAGGAAATACGTGATACATTATCGGACGACTTTCCAACGGAAAATCTCCCATCTGAAATGAAATTTGGGGAAAAAAATGCGTCGCCATTGATATAATCTAAGCCGGTCACTGAGGTGTGCAATGGTTACACTAGCCTAATATCAGAAAGAAGAAGGGAAAATAACTGCAACTCAAATGACTACTCGTTTTTAGTTAACCGTTGGGCAGCAATATACGACATTGGGTAGAGTTCATTTCGAAGTACGAGAACGGAAGAACAAAAATTGAAAAACAGGAATTTTGTGAATTCTGCGTAGGGAATTTCAGTTCTACCTCTGGTGAAGATTGAAGCTTGGTATTGCTATGGTACCACTCACGAGATAGGTGATCATCGGTCACAGAACTTTGTTGTTGTAAAAATGATGAGAGTAGTGGGGAGTAATAGAGGCATCCTCAAATTGGGATGTGTTTGAGGGAAAAATTTAGTGAAAAACTGTCACAATGATATCAAACTAAACAAATTGAGTCCACAATATCATCGAGAAAAATGCAAAGACAGAAAATCCGACATGTACATAGGCAAGTTAATGAGAAGTGGAAGGTTTATTGTGATGTTATTGAATTATTAGTGATATTATCAAATGAAATCATCAAATGCCGAAATTTATTATGCAAACTCTAAACTTCCCAAGGTTATATTTTGAAGTAGACGTATGTCCTAAGGAGTTCTCAAAATGTGGTTTGACTATACCATCTTAATTAATTGGCCTTTAAAAATAATTATATGCATAAAAACTTAGCCCAAAATAGCCTATTTGAACAATAAAATTTTTATTGTTTTAAATATTTGCGGCTTAGGAAAGGCACTAAAGTTGACCTTCAAGGAGATCGTGTTTGTTTTATGCAAAATTGAAAACTTCGCATGTTGGTTAGAAGAGGTCTTTGAACTTCAGCGCATGTCCTCAGCTCAAAATAGTTTTGGGTGAAAATATTTCAGAAAAAAATTAATAATTTTCCACTTATTTCCTGCGTTACACGCAAAATGGATTAATTAGATTAGTTTTTTTTTTAATAATAAAATGGTTTATCTTCACAAACAGTTCAAGATGAGAATGAGATTTTTTTTAAATTAATTAGAAATTTTCCTCAATTATTCCACAAAAATTGTCATGGACACAACACTTCATCAGGTCTGAGTTTTCTTCCATTTTGTGATAACCAAGAGAGAAAACATTTGCGAAAATCCAGAATTCGTACCTGTTTCAGTAGGATCAAGCATAACCACCTGCAATTCAACCTCTAGGTCACCGGTTGACGAGTTGTCAAAGCACCCCGCATAAAACTGTTCTCTCATCAAATGAGCATAGTTGATATTGAGAAAAGTTCCTTTTGGGGATAGATGTAGCAGAAGAGACCGCATAGGTACAAGAAAATCCAACATTATCATTGAAAGGACAGAGGAGAAAAAGTTCTCTGTAAAGGGGAAGAAAATGTTCTCTAATCAATTTTGTATTTATTTTTTACTCAAACAGGACTACGTGGCTTAATTTCTATGCTCTCTTACCATTGGTCCAACTGATTTTTTTACCTCTGATTAAATATTTTCAGAAAGTTCAAAAAACTAATTTACTTTTCTAATGCTTTTATTAACGCTCCGACTAATAATTTATTCAAAAATTGTTTAAAGAAATAATGATTTGTGAAGTTTTAACCTTATTTATTGATTTAAATCAATATCACTATCACTGCACTATCGATTTTTAGAACTAGATTTATCGATCTGTTGACCTCATGAAGAGCACTAGCTCGGCTGTGCTTGGTGCTAGCTAGCACCAAGAAATTTGTGCTCACTTCTATTTAAAGTGCACCAGCATGTTCACAATTCGTTTCACCCGTTTTCAACTGAAATTTGTTGGAAGTCACATCGCAAATTCTGCTACATTGCATCCAATAGTGCCTGCCAAGAAGTACGAAGATTCTCTCTCCAACGACACCTTCTCCGACCATTTATATAATGAAGGCACCTCTACTATCGTCATAGTTACAGAGCATCTTAGTTTTCATAGTTAAAACTCAATCAGTCCATTTTTTAAAAAAAACAGTCATACCGGTGATATATACTGATGGATGACCTTCAGAATAAATTGTGGAGAGGTGAAAGTGAAATTTTAAGATTAGATTTTTAACCAATTAAGTAAGTTGGGACTGGTGTCCCTATGTTTAAGTCCTTAATGACTTGAGCAATTTGTCTATTTTTGTGAATAATTATTATACTGAATGATGGCGCAGTGGTTGACAGGCTCGTCTACAAAATTCGAGTTTGGTGCTCATTGATGGACATCTAACAAGGAAAACGGCCAGCTCGAGTAGTTAACCTTGATACGGTTCGAGTTTCTCACCAGGAGGACACCATGATGCTATATCTCTGGCCAAAATGTGTATTTGAAAACGCTTCTCTATATGGACTTGAGAGCTGCAGGGTTTTCAAAGGTGGCGTTTCGCATTCGCCTGTAGTTTTGAAATCATTAATTTTACGAACTAATTCTACTCTTTCGGCAGCAGAAGAAGGTGAACATTAGAAATTGATCAAATCTAGGAGACTGAGTGATTAGTTATAGTTCAAGAGTGATCAGAGGATCTGCAATTCAATTCAAATAGCGTAGATCACAGCTAGCCCTTCAGTCGTTATCAATTTGTCATCTTCTAAACGAAAATCCGTTTGAATTCGCAAATCAGTGTTTATTTCCAGATAAAAGAGCACCACCACGTTCAAAATTAATTCCCAACAATTTCTAATTGAAACTTTTCACTTGGATTTGTTGTGATTCGCAGCAAAGTCTGTTTTGTAGTTCACCAAATGCTTTGAACATCTGCCAAGAGTTGCCCAAATATTTTCCCCGCCTTTTCTAATTTGTTATATATTCGCGATGGTATGTGGTTAGTTTAATGTTTCTGGACCCGAAAAAAGTCACGGGCAATCGTAGGAGCGTTCGAGATCACACACCTAGGTAAGACCCGCTTTGCATTTATGCATTTGTCAAGGCGGATATAATTCATTTGAACAAACTGCGGAGAGTGAGCGTTACGCTAAGTGGGTAAGTTTGGAAAATGCATCCATAGTATGGACACATACTATGAATCAGTAATGTGTAGTTTTCTTGAATTAAATGACTCTTTTTCTGGAGGTGATCGAGTCAACATGATTCGGCATATAAATAATGGTTATCCAGGAAAATGGAAAATAAGTAATTTTGTGGTCTCTGTATCAATAAACTAGTTACTCTTTGAATTTCAAATGAAAGAAATGGGATATTTTTTACTGATTTAGTTATCATTTGTAATAATTATTTAAATGCACAAATTTCAAGTTTTTCCCCTTCGAAAGTCTGAGTCTTCCATTTATATGATCTCGCAATCTAACTGACAAATAGGTGACTGCTTAATCAAAAGAGAAGTAAACTTTGTAAAACTATTAATTCAATGAGTAAATACTTCCAAAGAATTGAGGATGGAGGAATATATTTGGGGGGTATGTAATTAACACCTACGGCAGTGCAAAATGAACGTTTTACAAGTTTCTGCAGTGGGAACACATCCGATTAAGGGTAACAGGAAAGGAGTATGATAAGGTATGAAACAGGTGAGAACGTCAAGAAGGAGCTAAGAATGAATTTGCTTTCAAGGCATCAAGGATCGTATTTGTATTGTTCATAAGGAGTACAATTTACGTTGTAATGTCTTGAATTTCATGAATAGACTGCCAGATTCATTGGTGAGGTTATGTCCACAATGTTCAAAGCATCCCGACTGGCCTATTTTTTAAGGTGGGTGGTTATACCAACTTGATTTATTTATATATGATCATTGGGATTTAGCATTGCAGTGTTCCCTAGAGTTCAGGGTCTGAGAATCTTCTCTTCCCACTAAACTAGAAGTAATTTCATTATGAACTAAACGTGTATAGAAAATATTTTAACAAAACTTCAGACTGATTATTATATCTGACACGTCATATTTACTTCGAAATGGAATATCGATGCGTCTGAGGAGAACTCACAGGCTCTTCACTCACTTCTGGTGCTCTTATGACCCATAATGGTTCTGCCTTCTAAAAATGGGAGGATTCAGCATATATCTAATTTTCAGTTTCTGGATAGTTCATTGACAGTAAGGAGAATCGGTTGTGACGCCTCGTGTCTAAATTCCATCAAGCGGTCGAAACTGACTCCCACTCACACTAATCGATATCAATTTTAGAAGGAATAACCTGATAGAAACTTCAAGATACATTTCATCTCCTAATAGAAGAAATCTGATAACATTTTCCTCAATTTAAACTTTCACTAGAAGTATTTGGAATTAGAAATATAACTGCCATTATTTAAATCAAAATGTTTACCCGCCTGTCTAAACTTGGTAGGTACTTTAGGCCCGGCTGTCCGATTAGCAGGTCACACAGTAAAAAGCATCCATTAACAGCTTGGTTTACACAATCCAACACATCTAGATTTGTTTTTGTCTTGAAGAGATAGGAAGATTCTGTTAGGTGCTTATTGACTCTGGTAGGGTCATAAACACTGGATGCACTTATGGCAAGAGCGACCGAAAAGTGCCGAAAATATTGGTGTATGGCAAGTTTCTGGAGTGACTCTCATGATGTTTACCTTGAGCAGGAAGCACGATTCGGTGGTGACAAATACTGGTGACGCGGATGTAAGGTATATAAATTTTGTTTTGATAAATGGCGTTGACACTTGTCGTCCAGATTGTTCAGGAGTTAGTTTGTAGTGGCTAAGAGCCAAGTTTTGCTAAGCTATCTACTTGTAATTTCTCAACTGTTAATAACAAAAGCCACTGCTTCCGAATAAGAATGCAAAGGGTTGGGAGTGAACTAAAGTTTACTATTAAATCAGCGATGGAGAGAAAGAGAGAGAGAGAGGGAGAAAAAGGAGAATGAAGAACGGGGGAGAGATCATGAAAACAAAGTATTCGTACCGAGCGCCTTTAAACGGGCATATGAATAACACAGGTCAATTAGACCAGCCAATGTTGGGCAGAAATGGATGGAAAGCAATATACAATATTCTGCTGGTGAGTTTTGGCCAAAGAAGGGTGGGATGTAACGATTGCATTTGGCTTGCGCAAGCATTCGAAGAGAAATGTAATTTGAGAAACTATAGAGATTTATCCTTTAATCAGAATAATCCCTAAGGTTATTAGTTTAATAGCAGGGGCTGTGTTATTGTCCTACCTTGATATGAAGTCAGAAGACCGATTGGAAAGAAGTACATTTCCTATATCCATTCACTGACTAGAATCTGTTCACATATCACTTTTAAATTGCCATGGATACGCCATTACTAATTGAATTTGCAATAAAAGAGCAACCAACAACCGTGAGGAGACTAGAAATATCTCCCATCTGAGCGAATCTGCTTGATTTCACTCTAAGACAAATAGCATTTTAGCAGGTGATAAATTTTTCGGGGTCACAATATATTAAGTTCATTCGAAATTTGCGGTAAAGTACCTCCCCATAGAAAGTCAAAGAGTCTGGCTGTGCCACGTTTTATCACTGGTGGTCCTTTCAGATTTTAACTCCCGCTCATAATCAGTCGTGTCAGTTGAAAAACATTTAACATAAACCTATCGAAAGAAACCCGGTCAATATTACCAACGGATCAAACCGAATGGATCAAAGTAATTAGCTTAACCATTTTTAACGATGTTTATCATATATCGCATTCGAATCTATGTTTTGACTTCCCGTAATGGTACCGAACTAAATAAACACCCTTGAAACTTCTGCTAATTACCGTTGTAGAAAAATCGCTGCCTCTTTTCCTTAGCTACCCCTTTAATGTTTAAGTCATTCGCCACTGAATGTTGACTGCCGTTAACTGGAACGTAGAGCAATGGCGGCAAAACAAAGTGTAGGCAGATGCAAGGACGAACTGTTGGTTTAATTAACTCAATAATTGTGCACTATTAAGACACGATTTCTTTGATGTATTCTACCTCTGCCGCATTCATGTAAGCCGAATGGATTTCTTATGTATTATGGCCCCTTTCGAGTGTGAATATACGGTTGACTAAACGTCAATGATTGCTATTTCGACCCTGAGCATATGCAAGAATTAAAGTTCATAGTTTAAGTGGTAATTTTATCACATTTCGTTTAAAATATTAGGATTTCAACTTTATTATTTCAAACTGCCTCATTTTTACTCCTCTTGAATTGATCACTTTCTTCTCCACAGATCAAAATTCATCTAATCCCGTTCCCCATCAGGCATTATTATGAAAGAAAAGAACTCGGTTGAATGTTTTCCCTGGAAGGTTATTTGCCAATGATCAGGCAAAAATTATCGATCCAATACGGTGGCTGCCGTCTAGAGACAGTCTTCACATTGGTATTTGAAGTTTTTGTGATAGAACGTTTAAGAGTCTGTAGTGTTCTACCATACTGACTCATAACCTTGGGCTATTATAATTGTCAGATAATGATTTTTTACTGGTGGCTCATCAAAAAACAAAGAATACAAAATCAGACAAATTCCTCAGCG
>CAADRB010000005.1:5600860-5641426 GCA_900708905.1 Hymenolepis diminuta | reverse complement strand
GATTTACTGTCATGATTAGTGCTACTTCAATCCCTTTTCGGATGGACAATTCTGATTCACTACCCTTGTGGATTAGAACAATCGTATTTTGCTGACACTGAAATTCCTAATCTCAAATAACCTCTGTCTTCATTAACTTCAATTTCTGACTCCATACATTCTGAGCCAGAAGAAAGAGAGCATAGAGTAAGATAGGAACATTGGCTTACGACCTTCGGATAATTCACATAAACAAGGATCCAAATTTTAAAAGTAGAGTTCATTGAAACTAAATGAGACACAAATGATAAAAAGTGTTATTTCCTCAAGGAGAAATATTTATCACAATATTTTCTCACATTCATAAAATATTTCCTACTTGACACATTCCCGGATATAAATTCAAATATTCTAGAGGTCTTGTGTTCAATTAGGCACTTTCTACTCGAAGTACTTTATGGGACTGGACATTGAAAATAATTCAAAGGGTTGAACAAACAATACATATTAAGGCAGAAAATGACCCTTCTAGCATGAATAGAATTATTCAAATCAAGATGCTTAAGGCTCATACATCTCTCTAGAAATACGGATGAGGAGCAGTGAAGCAAAAATGACGTCCAGATGCAGTCTGTGACAATTATGCGTCCACAAAGCAGATCATACAGCGAGGACACCTTCGAACTGAGATTCTCTAAATAAAGTTAACTCACTTTGGTATCAAATCATAACGATGGATTTTAAATTTATTCAACCTCTGCTATTCCAAGACTCGTTTATTTGTCCTCATTCTAATCACTCCATTTTTTTCGAGTTCAAATCTTAAGCAATCTAAATATGGGCTGAGAAAATGAAATTTCTTGCAGAAAAAAAACTCGGTTCACTTACGTTTTAATGATTGCTTTTAAGTCTGCTGATGCTCGCAAATATTGTATCATCAAGTGGTCGAGTGATGGTTGTTTTATGGCATACAACACTTTATATTACTCCTCTAGACACCATCAAAAGATCCACGTGAATTTGTTGTTGCTTAAAATTGCATTAGTGGGAGATTAAAATCGCCTACAAATCGGTAATAATTCAAGTTTTTAAATATCTGATTTGAAAATGGGTCTGATTGCTATTATGTAATTCTGGTAATGATATATTATCGTGAATGACTAATAACGGTTAAAACAGGATCTCCCGAAATCAAGAGCACTTCAGCTGTTGATGTTGATGAAGAAAATAATGTATGTGGTATCCTCTACATTTCAAGGTCGGTTTACTCCTTAATCAGATCTAATATTTCAAATTAATCTATCATAAGAAGGATTGAAAGAATTACGAATATTTCAAGAGAGTGGTGGTCCACTTCAGAAAATCATTTCAATTTCGGTCATTCACACAAAAGGTCATATTGAAGGTAGGATGTGGAATGGGCTACATAGCCTTCAGTATGGCATTTACCAAGAATGAATGGTAAACTGGACGGTTTCAGTCTTGAAACCAAGAATTCTGCAAAGCTTCATTTCTTGTTAAAAACTTCATTCCTTTAATCTTTGACAATACTCACCTGGAGCCGACTTTCAAGGCCAGTGTGAAATCTAGTTTTCTAGAGATGTCTTAACATTAAAGCACGTGAAACAGCGGATTATTCCGGTAATGAAGAGAACTAGAGAGTCGAATAGGGATATAAAATGAAGCCAGAATGTCAAGATCCTTACTTTATTTGAACTTTAAAGTTCAGAATTTTCCAACTTTGTAATTTCCAAAGATGATTTTTGCATTCTGAATATCTGGATGAGCTCATGTCCGTGATATTGAGAGCATTTTTACCAGTTGATTTTATTAAACGGCTGTTCATGCCACTTCGGTTTTATTTCGACCTTCGTACTCCCATTAGAAGGTAGATGAGACTGGCAATTGCATTCTAAACATAGTAGAACTCTCAAGATGAACCCTATTAGCTAAAATTCATATAAGCTATTACTGGCGTCTAGAACTCGATTATGTTGGTCATGCATCCAAATGTCGTATCTCTTTCACCTATCTCGTTGATGCCATTTACCGAGAAGGAAAATTAGAATAGTCATTTCTTGTTCAAATGTAATATTAAAATCATTGAATCTACTTCAATAACAATATTTATTGACTCGATTCTACGGATATGAGCTTCTACTTTGTACATATTTATATTTATTGGCAGGGAAATTCACACCACTCCGAGTTCAGGGCTGAATTGAATTTAACATTTGTGTGGCCCATACATGCTTAATTACATGGAATTCATCCTAAAAGGCACGAAATTTTGGCTGAAATTATCAACATCAGTAGGCGTGTTGACGAAATCGAAAATTTACATCATGTAATTGAATATGAATTCAACAAGTTCATCCTGTTTGAATCGGGGGCTTTGAATTCGCAAAGGAATTTAAGGCCCGCGAGAAGGAATTCGTGAGAGATTCAACCTCACGGGTAATTAAAGCAAATACCGTTACACTCTCGAAAATGTCACCCAACACTTCTTGAAATTTTCACACGCCGACACTTGCATACTGCAAGACGAATCGTAATTCGCGCACTCGCTGAAATACTTGACATTCTATTCAGAGGGCCCTAGGCTTGTTTAAATGGGAATCCAGGACCTCAGTTTTGGTGGTGAAAGCGTTTAACTGAATTTTTAATTATAATGTTGTTTCTATGGTCAAGGCAAACGTTAGAAAAGACTTCCTTTAATAGTTTGCATATCTGTCAAGCCAAAGGTCATAAGAGCAATGCCCGTCGATGTACATCCAAGTGATATAAATAACCAACCGTACCCGTTAATTCCGGTAAGCAAAAGGGATGGCAGGATACGAATTTCACATCAGGGCAGAATACCTTACCTCTGTCCATACACTTTTCCTAATAGGATTGGTAGGTTTTATTTTGATAATTTGCCAGTGTTGGAGAGGTCAGTTCACATGTCTCCCAGGTCAGAGGTCATGAGAATGGTATTCATTGATGTGGAAGGCCAACCGTACTGAAGACTCCTACTAAGCCAGATGGGTGGCAGAATGCGTGTTTATTACCCAAATATATGGATTACTTATTTACTAATTCTCATCTAATGGGTTATCCAAAACAAGATCACTACAACAATATCTATCTAGATGTCTTTTTGCGGACAGTACTAAAAACTCCTCACCTGCCACTAATTCTTACCTTTTCACACGCATACTTGTTTTGAGATAAATGATATGTGAACCGCCTCGAATTCTACTCCAAGGCCGCCACTCCCTTTACCGACTTTTACACGTGTGCTATACTCTAGACAATGAACAATAAATAGACATCCACATGATAACACCTTATGTTCAACTCAAGCCCACGCACACAAAGGACCCAGACATATAGTAATTTTGTCTCGTCTCTGTGTCTGGAAAACTGCAGAGGCAAAAGGCAGAGTAGCTTTGTTCATTTGCTTACCGCTTTAATGGATTCTAGAGGCTGCGCTAAGTCGTTTGTGATGAGGCCCCCTTCTTCCAAGCTTAGGCGTCACACCCAGATGACACATTAGAGAGGGCTACTTGTCTCTGTCGCTACTGCGCCGATGTCTCTTTGTTTGGTGCTACCGACCGTTTAAATTGAAATCGAGTAAACAAAAAGTACTAACTAAAAAGTCGGGTCTTAAAAACTTGTTCAACGGATTTAAGCGGAAATCAGAAAACTGAATATAGTATTGGCTTAACTCAACTTTACTACAGTAAGCAAGTGAATTTAAGCTCAGTGAAGGGATTTTTGTCTCCTCAATCAGTGTAAAGGGAATTTGATTGGGGACTGCATTTCTTAGGAGACCTTCATCCTATAGAAATTTCTGACCGACTATTGCTATTCTTCAAACGTCAGTGCAGAAGCGCTTTACAGGTTTTAATTATGGTAAGGCACTTGAATAACTGGAACATAAAATGAATCCAATAAGGTAGGAAACAGAAGGAGATCAAAATGAAGTAGTTGATGTAGTCAGCACGTCAAGAGTCTGCCTTTGTTTTAATTATGATAGCAGTGAGATGCAAACATCTTTAAATGAGAAGAGTTTACAATGTGATTATTAAATATTTATTTTACTACCAAGTTCAGAGCATTCTGCGCGGTTGTTTTAAGTCTGTGGTTGGTACTATCATCTCGAATTGTTTGTCTCTTGTTACAGTCCACATAAGGTGAACTCTCACCAAACATCTGACGAATTATCTAGCTAGCAAAGTTCAAATTCCGACACGTGGTATATTATTTATCAAATCAAATCAGAATGAATATAAATTTCTGCTTTGTTTTGGCAGTGAGTCGAAAACAATCCTGGAAAATGATGTTCAACTGCCCAATATTAGTCAACCCTCAATATACATTTAATTGCAATAGTTGTTTTGGAATAGTTATGAGTTTGCATTTATTTACATTTTCTTCAGCTCAACCCAAGATCAATTTTCCTGATTCCAAAAGAAAACATATATCCGATTCGACGACATTTAAATGATTGAGTCCCATCTAGATGTACCATATTGCTTTCAGAGAAAATTACTTAAAAGTGTAAATCAACAAAACTATGTATGTGAAGAATCCAAAAAAAGGCGGGAGATCACAACAATAACAGCCCTCTTTGGACTACATCAAAGTCATTCCAAACATTCCATGCGATATTTATAAGTAGTATATGACGACGGCCATAATTAGGATCAACTGTCAATATTTAGGTCTATACCAGTTATGGATAAATATCTTTGGGAATAGGGACCATATTTGTGAATAAAAACACTGTAGGATACGTATTGGTCACTTTGAATTCCTCGACATGTAGGGGTCTAAATAAATAATTTGAGACATGTGTAGAATCATTCTACTTAAGTGTATTTCAGCGACCAACGGCGTACAAAACAAATTACTAAGTAAACACGGTTATTGCGTATGACTCATTTCTACTTTATGTAAATCACAACAGCACTCCTCCAATAACAATATTGTCCGTGCACTATCATCTCTCGCTCTCCCTCCACTTTGGCCAAAATTAAAATGAGGACAAGACACAGAAAAAGGAGACTGGAGAGTGAAAACAACAACTTTTCCCCTCACACTCACTCACTAGCTGTGTCATTCGGCCTTGTTTCCGTGACAAGGTCACCCATACACCCACCCGTGCACGCAGGCTAGTGAGTCAAATTACCGGATTAGTGGACATCAGAAAAGTGTGTTTCCGATTGTGGACATTCGTTTCCAATTTTCGTGTGACAGGTTCGGGGGAGTGATTGTCAGTACGAATAATTATTACCTATTTTCTCTCTTTTCTTCTTCATAATTCATCTCTATTTTGTTTATGTCTCTCATTTAGTAAACGACTTGTGTGGCAACTGAATGCCGCCAGTTTTGTGCCGTCAATTTTAGATGAGATTGTCGGACAGAATCGGCAGATCTCCCATCACCTTAAAGGTCAAACGTAACCATGCTGAAACTATGTTTACTATGTGAAAAAACCTCGCTATTAATAATATGAACTCTTCTCTAAAAATATCTACCATACAGTCCTCTTTCATAGAAATATTAAATTGAGAGGCATCTTTTTTTCTGAGTGAAAATAAGTCACAAAATATTAGTTGGACCATTTGGGATCATTTGTATTTACATTTCTTGGCCAAAAAAGTTAGGCTATAATGTGGACTTCTTAATTCAACTGAATCCGTGTTTTTGTAGGCATTTTGAGCTTCATGTTCAAAAAATCCGTAAGCAGAGGTATTAATTAAAGAAATATTCGTCCAAAATCGAGAACCAGAGAAAAATTCTTATTGTTGTCTTCTAACTAGAGCAGGTTTAATTTCTTAGTCACTACACCTATCATCTGAAGGTCATTTCCTGAAACGAGATGTCCCTAGTTCATGTATTTGGCACACACCTTGAAATGCTAGTCTTGATAGCCCATAAAAAAGTTTTATTTCTTACTTTTCATAAATCCCATTTCCAATACATCAGTAGCACTAACTGATATAGAGGGTCAGTTTGGGAAATTTGGGCTACATTATCCCCGTCTCTTCTTTATCAGGTGAAGTTGAAAATGTACGTCATCTTTGCCATTCTGGTTAAAAGTGATTATCAGCCTACTGTTGAATGTCCTCTTAAGGAGTACATTGAATATGGTTTTAATTTGATTGAAGTGACAACTTCATGGTCGCCTTAACGTTAAAGTATTTCTTCATTCTCGTCAATAATACAGAAAAATTATATTATTTAGTAAGAATTCACTTATAGTTAGTTACACTGTAAGCCTTTGTAAATCGTGGTCCTGCGAGAGTGTAGCCATGAATATTCTCTTCTATATCCTAAAACTATTATTGTTCACTATGACATCTCAATATCTCCGATGTTAAGATCTCGTACGCCGCTTACTATCATGCAGGATCATTCCGCTCTCAAAGAATGAAGAAATGAATTGGGGTGGCAAGAATGACCATCATAGTTAAGCAGTCAGTCTAATAGCGCCGGATATTGTGGACAAGTATTTGCTAATCAACTCAGGTGACGCTTCATGAAATTTGAATTCTGGAACTTGAAATACTTTCCTTTAACATTGTTCGAACAGCTTTTGATCTCCTCTCCTTTATTAGTTATTGAATCTAGTGTAAAGAAATTAAAGATTCTTTCCAACGAAGAAATGTATGAAAATTTTCTGTCTTACTGTGGAGATTGATATTCGAAGGTGATATCAAATATGCGAGGCTTTATGATTTCCCTTTCGTATTATTGACATTCTTTTCCAGCTATGACTTGTTATGTTTAGTTCTGAAGGTTAGAGCAACAAATGAGAAGAGTGGCTGCTTGGCCTTTTTCTTTATACGCTTGTTGTGTCCGTCAAGAAGGTTTACCAGCAGCACTATTGATAATACAATCTGGGAAGCTCCGTTTTGTTATATACCTCAATTTGTTCTAAACTGCAGGCCGATGAAATGCATGCAAGAAAATGTTGTCTTCTCAACCGTTCGAAGACAAAACAAGATGAATCGGCAAGACCGACCCTTCTCGATTAAATACTACAAGCCAATAAGCACTGAACATCACAGACAGGCGTGCTGCATTCTAAGATATAAATAATGAAATTCGAATTTTGGAACTTGAACTGCACATTGCATAACCCGAGTCCAAAAATCAAATGAAGTAAGACACTTTGATGTCTTGACGCTGATCTCTGTATCTTTACGTTCCCCTCCTCTTTATAATTTGTCAGACTTTCTGTTAACCAACCTCAACTGCCTCCCCCAGTTGCAAAATGTAAAATTTCGTTGTATTACTGTGGTAATAATGATAATAATCATAACTGATATCAAGTGGCTATTTTTGGCCATTAGAAAACAAATTTATCCAAATGTCATGAGCAACTCGTCAATAAGCTCTGAACATCGCGACCCCTGAAACAAAGGGACCAAATTCTGACTTTGGAAATGGGAAACATTGAAGCACGATGCTATAAACTATTCCTACTAAGCAAACGGTGAACAGAATTCTCCTCGACTTTCCATTTTACCCTTTATTGGAATGTCTCACTGTTCCTTCCAATTAAATGTTTTCCAATAGTTTAAATTTTGTATGTTTTGATAATAATATTCAGAAAATTCCTCAACAGATTAATGCTCTCGCAAATAGCCAAAATGACTCTGTCTCTACTTCATAGGAAAACTGTTTTGGGGGTTTTTGCTAGCTGTTATTTGGCCTTGCTCTGATGGACATTAATTCGAAAACCATGGCAGGTATATCACCTCTTGATATTTTCCTCTTATTCAGATCGAAAACGAATAATGGTAAACAGCAATTGTTTAATGAAACCCCATGATTGGAGTAATTATATGGAAGGAGGGAAGGAGAGCAGTTTCGACAACAAAATAACCAAACACATGTGATTAGGTCATGTTCTTTGCCCACTCATTTTGTTCCCCAATTGCTTATTAAACCACATTTTATGAGTGATCATTATCTACCATCGCTGCATGTGGTTTGTTACCTCTTCCCCAATTTACTCAGTCACGCTATTCATGCGCCTTCTAAAGTCCTGACTGAATTTTCTAGAATCTTATTAGAAGGGAAGAAATCGAGTTGTGGACAAGGTGTAATGATGCGTGACATTCTGAAGGGGAGAAGGAAACGGAAGAAATTTGTTTATGTTAAACCATGGTCGATTAAACGGTTGATCAAAATATTGGACGCTTGAGTGCGGAAAAACTCCGGGGAATAAAAGTACTCAAGGATAAATGAAAGATGAACTAATTAAAAGGAAATTTGGGGATGTTAGTTGAAGGGGAAAGAAGAAAGAATATTCAGATTTGGATTACTAAAGGCAGGGAAAATTTAACATTTTCAAATCGATAGAAATTAAGTACCAATGAAATTAAAATGACAAGTTAGTCATTATATTCTCCGATCGAATTACATTGTCATTGGTTAAGTACAAATATGTAATCCACCAATAAATTTCTTAGCTGCCTTAAGGAGATAGAAGAAATCGATAATCAACTGAACCAAATCAATAACCAGGTACGCTAACATTTGTATTTATAAAAATAATATGGTTCAGCAATTAAATCGATTCCATTCGAAAATAATTTCTAATGGAGACTGTGTTCTCTTGGGAATGATCAAAATAAACCAAATTTAAAACTCAAAAGCTGATGAGAAACATCAAAATTTGGCCTAAGGGAAATGAAATTACTATACTTCTCAAAAGTAGGGAGCAGTTTGCAGATATTATCGAGATGAAAACCAATTTTCAATGTCCTTTTCAGTACTCCCTCGGAAGAAGTCTGAATGGGTGTGGTTAGCCAAGCTAATTAGGGCAGTTACCTTCGAATATTAACCCCTCCCTTTTTCGTATGCTATCTTCCGGGAAATGTTAATAAATTTTAATATAAATTACTAAAAACTGAGAAAATGGGACGGACCGCTACCCAATTTCATAAAGTAGACATGTGAGTTTTCTTTCCCTATCGAGCAAATTAGTTCTGATTCTAGGAAAAACCTTTTTCTAAACAAACACATTTAAACGGAAGTAATCGTCTACGAAATATCTGAATTCATCTCACTTAACCATTTTTCAGTCTCGAAAGTAAGGGTTTATAAACCTCCCTTCCCCTCGTCAACAAAATCTGAAAATAATTCCTCCAGCAGTATGTTTATCCCATACAAAAGTTTGTCGAAAATTCCACTATTAGAACGCAACCAATTCCAAAGAATCCCTGAGAATTCTAGAGAAATAGTTCTCACTTCTTTACTTATTCGATTCAAATAATAAATCTCCTTTACCGATTGGTAGACAAAAACTGCATTTTTATCAAGGAGACGCAATTGAAATTGGGTAGGACTGAAGTCCAATAGTGGGTAAAGGAGGGGAGAATTGAAGAGATGCTGATGAAATGGCCGAAGTGTCAAAAGAATCATAATTCATTTGATATTTTTAGATTCAAAAATGTACAGTTCACTTCCTGAAATTTATATTATATGAATCGTCACTTGAGTTTATTACCACATTCTTGTCCACGATATTCAGTGCTCATCAGTCGATTGATTTATTAAGATATTCGATCTTCCCACTTCAATTCTTTCATTACCAAGGTCGAGAAAGCGGAATGATCTTGTATTGGCTAAATAATTTCAGGATAACAGAGAATTCTAGTTTGGCAGTTGGTCATTTGTTCATCAGTCTACGCTCTCAATCCTAAGAGATGATTGACCAATAAAGTGAATTGAAAGCTCGGTCATTCTCATTCTCCTATATCCAGCCTTTCTGATAGTCGAAGGGCTATTGACGCAAAACCTAAAGTGCAAATATTCATTCCGGAAATCTAGGGACCAAAACCCTGAAATTTGGACTTCGGAACTCAAATTCTTAACTTGTGTACAACACTCAAAAAATTCACCTTGCAGAAATAAATGAAGCAATAAATGCTGAAATCTGTTATTTGATAAATCTAGAGTTCAGACAAAACGAATTCATTTGATTCTTCAGATTTTCTTTTTTTCTCACACTTTCATTCTTTTTTGAAACAGAATATTCCTCACGATTGAAGTGAAAATATTTCATTTTTTGCTCTAGCATGAGCAAGAATAATGTACTACTCGTTTTATTAGACCGACCAAATATTCATTTCGGAATATAGAAAAATATTTATTTATTTATTTACCTCAGAATAAAAAAAACAGTCATAATTTCCAGTAACCATGGCTTCCGATCACCCCATGAAGGTGATGAAAAGCGACTCATTCAGAATCGGTCCGGGACCGACTACAATTCCTCCCCTCCCTCTTTTTGAGGGAATTTCCCATAAAATACATATAGTCTCAACTTTAAGCGTTTTTTGGTTCTAACAGCTAGAATGCGTTTACAAATGCACAATACCTCGGGCGGTAATTCACCAAAATGACCTCCAAACTGATTTCCTTAAGGTACAACCTTGTAGCACCGTTTTACAAACAGTATTAACCAAACAGAAGTCCGATTTGATTCTAATAAACATCACCGAGGTCATACAAAAAACATATTCGTTAGAGAAACTAGGTGGATTCCTAACGTAGTTTAGTAGAAGCATAAATAACTTCTGAAAAAATGTGATAAACGTTTGTATAAGCGTCATTCGGCCTTCAAAAAGTGGACTCCCTTGTAGCTTTGCAATGTAAATTTAGATTCATTGTAAAGAGTTCAGATAAATATCTACCAATTATTTTAGAGGAGTGGATTTCAAAATTTCTTTTGAAAAATTAAAAGAGATTCCGGTTGGACCTAAAACTAAACTGTTTTAATAAATAGATAATCAGATCAAGCGGATCGATAAAATCAATACTAGAAATGTATTTATATATTTTTTTCTTTACAATTATACACGTATAGAGAGCGGATTTTACGATTATTTGGCGACAGACAATATTAGAAGAAGAAATTTCATGTTAGAACGTGTTTAGTGCCTAGGCAACTAGTCAGAATGCAGAAGGCAGGTCGTAGCCATAGATTGAACTTTATCAGAGTATTTTGCGGTAAACACAATGGTCATTTGTTCGTTAAATGATAGACTGATCAGTGGATTTTGATAAATATAGGAAGTAGACGATTTTTAAGTTATTTAACGAATTTCAATTTGTGAATCCCCACTTATCAAAAATGCTTTTATTATTTTTTTCCACTATTATACCATTTTCATCCACACCCTAGATTGTCTCTCCTATTAGCAATTTCACTTTTATCTTTTCAAGTTTTCTCTGGTAGACATAACTCTCCAAAACCCCTCCCTCTCCTTTCCTCTCTCTCCCCGCTTTTGTTCTCATTGCCAGACGGTGCGCGGGTTTAATGAGATAAGAAATAGAAGACTCATCTACTTCTCTCTCTCTCTCTCTCTTCCTTTGCCTTGAAGAGAAAAGCGTGTACTTTTAAGCGAAGGAAAACTACAAAGGCAAGCGGACTCACTCTCTTTAAGTCACTTTAAATTAACTATAAAATTTTAATGCTTTAATTGGCATAATGTGTCTGCTTTCTGCATGTTAATTCAACTTCATTTGCTATTTCGTCGCAGTTATTTAAAGAGACCTTTCGCTTCACAGCCGATTTAAACAATTGGCATTCTACCTGAAACAATGCCTCCTTTTTTAATTCAGATTTATCAAATTTAATAATTTTGATTTGTTACAAATCTCTACAAGTTCAAAGGCATTAATAAATCAATTTAAAATGTCAAATGTAAAGCGATTTTAAAAGCAAATAAACAGCCCCTTTAAGTCTCGAAAATTCTTGTTATTTTATAAGAAAGGATCGGTATTTTGGCTGTTCTTATGCCTAGGAGTTGAGGAGGACAACAATGTTCATTGTTTTTTTACAATTGTCATATGAAATAATACTCCAGTCCCAAGACCAAGGGAAAGAACTAATCCAATTTCAAAGGAAATAAATTAGTTGATTTTGCAGAAAAATAAACCCATCAGCTGACGGCTTTGATAACATGTCTAGACAAGGACACTGTCATCTATATCTTGCCTACAAAATAACCAAATTTTGTTCAATGAATGGAGGTATACACAAAAGTGTTTATTTTGCTTATAATGTACTATTCAAAATCAGAACTTATTTTTGGACTTGTCACTTATCGTTAATTCTGGTATATTCGAAATAAATAACTTGTTTAAATGATAAATTAAATAAATCTTGAAGATGAAAGACAGCCAAATATGGCACTTTTGAGCATTGAGCTATTTTTAAAATCTGTCATATTGAATGACATAAAGCCATCAATTATCTGATTGAAAAAAAATCGATATTGCCTATCGATTTTAGGGATAATGGCGTGACCTTCAAAATAGGCATAAAATGTAAGATTTTTTTATTAATACCTTCATTGGAAACTCGAATGAAATTTCTGTCCAAAATTTTAAAGATAAATTTAGAATTTGAATTTTCACAAGCTCTTAAAAGCTTGATATTTCGAGTGTTATATAAATCCATGAGATTCTGTGATCAGTTAAAAATCGATGTACCGAATGATCGAGAAGTAAATTTATTCTTTAAAATTCAAGCAATTTAGAAATTAATAATTTAATAAAGATATTATTATGAGAAGAAGTACGTATCTGATATGAAATTTTATTTAAAATACAAACTATACAATAATTAATTACTTAAATCTCTCGGGACTCCGATATAAAATCTGCAATCTTCAGAAACTTTGCGTCGATCAATTCATGCATTTCCGTATTACCGTATCTCGTCAGTAGAATTACCTGGTTTAGGGATATCCCCTTATAAGGCTAGTGATCTTCCAAAAGGCCAACAGGAAACAACATCTTTTCGTGCTCAGAAGACCAAGAGTTGAGTTGATTTTGATCACGAAAGGGAAAAAGGAGCAGGAGAATGGAAATGCGGTTATAGTACAGAGGTCGAATTGCAGTTCGCTAAGTGGGGTTGACTGCTTTTCGTCCTTTGTTCATCGGATGAGCAGTTAATAAAAGCATCTGGAAATTAGAAAAGATTGGACATACGGGCTAACATGTGCATTCCGTAGAATCCTACAGATGCATTGACATATGCTGCTCTCTAACAACTTCAGAATTTCGTAGTATGCTGATGATTAAAGTGTCTGAAGACCTGTTGGATAAATGAATAATTTGCATCCAAGAAATATTTAATTAAAAATTTTTTATTCATAAAAATTTAACACAGTTTTTAGAATGTACTAACTTATGTGTCTTTGCTTCGTGAAATTTTGAGTAAATTGTGGAAGTTTACTTAACTGAGTTCGGGGAATTGTGGCTATCTTTGGGAAGCTAAAAGGTCTGTAGGAAGTTCTTTGTTGAACTCTTCTTTGCTTTTCAATGTAATAATGTAATGAAAAAATAATTTTACAAAATTACCCATGTTAACTGCAATGAGCTTTTATTACATGACTGAGAAAAGTCAATTATCGCGTGGTCATAAGTGATTTTTATGACATATCTATTTGTCTTCCCAAATTTATCCCAACCCACTTCCCCATTTAATAACCTTCATGCCTTAAAGTACACTTCCCTATAAGTTAATTCACTGCCCTAACGTGTGTCGCCTGAGTAATGTAAATCTGGGGGACGGTACTTGTACATGTGTCTACTCAATTTGGCATGCTCATAAATTCTTTTGAGCACATTTGGCATTTAGGGCGAGACAGTTATTATTGTCTCTTATGACGACGGTAAAATAGCTATTTAGATAACTCACCAAGCGGTCTAATTTGTGCATGTTCCAACTGCATTCATTTGGAAGACCAATGTTCAGGTGGGTATTATTTCTATGAACTTGAATACGTATTTTGGCTATTTGCGTTTAACATGAAGGGTTTGGATGGAGGGATAGTAGTCTGATTTCAGAAACCAGAAAGAACATTTGAATTAACATTTTCTTGTTCTCAATATTGTTCTCAATTCTAGGTAGAATAATAGATTAAAACGGCGCTGATCTCCCATTTGACTTGGGTGATAGATGTTTAAAAATAACTCCAAACTCTATCGACTAATTACCTCTTATTCCGGTCTCATTTTAAGACCTTGAATCAGAGCATCCACTTATTCAAATAGTAATATTCAAATGATCGAAAGTATTTTCCAGTACTTGAGTAGGAGGGCAGTAAAATCGATTCTCCTACCCCCTTTATTAGCCAAACTTAACCAGTGCGGTCGGCTATTCCGCCCACTGAGTGCATACTGATGGGCATCGAAACTCTGACCTTTGACTTCGCAGATGAGCTGTGAAAATGATCGTACTGTTTGTATAATTAGTTTAAGACTTGAGAATAATCTGTGAATAATCCCCTTATCAAAGGGAATACTGATATCGAAATGCATCCAGTTTCTGAGAGGTGATTTGTCATTTGTGGTTATCCTACAACTGAACTGTCTTCTGCCGAAATTCAGGATTTAGCATATTCAGACAAATGGAAGGTAATCACTTGAGCAGTGCCAGTTACCTTTCCCCCAAGAGATATGTATAAGGTGAAGAAAGATTTTCTGGTATTCATTGCCTTTATGCCGGAAAAATATATTAAACAAAATATATATATTTATGGCTATGGCGAGATTTTCATAACGATAAGCCTCATAAGAGAGAATATGGGATTGAAGTACCTGCGCTGTCTGACTCATAGGTCTCTTAATTTTCTCTATGTAATGCACCCCCACTGACTCATACCTCCGCTCTAACAGAACATATATCGCGAAATCGGTCAACAGCCTGGATCCGTCATTTCTCCTTCTCCTCACACCCAGATTGTCCTCGCTCAGTATAGATGGCTTCCTTCTCCACCCAATTCCTCTTCCCACCCCTTCCTCCTTTCCCCTCTTATTTTTTCCAATTGTCTAACACACATCTGTCCAACCCAAAACTTGGTCTTCTCACTCATTAAAGGTTTTTGTTTCCTGTTAACCTTGAGAAGATTATTAGTTCTAAGGGGGGATGACTACTCTAGCTTGGTCAGCCTCTTAAAGTAGCTTTACTATGTTATCAGTGGTAATATTATTGTCCTGTTAATTGAATAAAAATAAGTAATAATGGAGTCATTCTGATGAGAAAATCACAACTTTTATCTTTTTAATGATTATCATTGACCGATGCGGTCAGAAATTCCAATCACTAGTTTCAACCATGAACTCCTGATTTCGTGAACTTTAAATTGACAGATGAGCACGTCAAAACGGTAGAAGAAAAGAAGTGAAAATTAGAATACAGTTAATAGTTGATAAAAACGTTTTTGAGCTTCAAGAATTATCAATCGTATATTTGAGGTGACTTAATTTAATGTGATTCAGACATTTGTAAAGTGTAGTAGCAGGGAAAAGAGGAAGAAATAGCGGCTAAGTTAGCTGTGCAATTTTAAAATTTGCAGAAATCAAAAGATAGTATTTTAAAAGAGCAATGTGTTTTGTGGGTGTCACTTCCAACAGCTATCGGATATAACCAGAGACCTATTTATGAATCACGCTTGAAGTCTCGAAGTAGTAAAGTGAAGACCACTGATTGTGAATTTTGTGTGAACATAAAGAAGAGATTCTTAAAAATATCTTTGAAGATTTTCACACCTCCAAGACTTCTGGTATCTCAATTTCAGGGTAATGACTAAAAATTTGGGTCTGATCGGATCAATCTCCTTGAAATAGTATTTTTGAAAGAAGTGAAACATTTCAAAATGTGATCTAAAATGTGAATGAATTGTAATCAAGAGTAAAGTGTTCAAATTTTCTCATAATTTCCCTTTTTTAAGTCATATAATTTTCTTTTCGCTATCTAAAGTGGATCTGTTAACCGAAGAAGCAATTTCACTCGTGGCTTATTTTATGGCTTGATTATTAATATTTATCGAAGTTAAGATATGGATAAGATAGTGCATTACTTTCAATATAACATTTAATCAGAGGAGAAGAAAGCAAAATTTGAAGATTTTGGCCTCGAAACAAGACTTTATATAAATCCCGATTACCTCTTTGCTTAGGGCCTTTCACAGATCCATTCACTTGAAGTCTAGTTTTCAAGATGGAAACTACGCCAGATATTTGTAGTTAGTCACATTTCGAGCATTCGCCAGAAAGTAGAAGAAAACTTACGCCAGGATTTGTCCAAATTCAAACACTTAGGAGCCCATTAATGATTATTTGCACAATAGCAATCTCCGTTTCTGAATGCATTACTTAACTATAATAATTATATAGTGACACCTGATTTCCAATATCTAAGACAAGCCATCTTACTTTTTTTTATTTCCGTGCTATTCATTTAACTGAAATATGTCCTTGACAGTCTCGAGGTTCGTTTACTTAAACCAAAAGCCCCAAACCGCAAGAACAGTTGTACCTAGTTAACACTGGAACCACGACAACTGTTTATTGAAATTGGTATCTCCTTATCTCAACCGCTAATCATCCGACAACGAAAACAACAAAAATCAACGCCAAGAAGCCTTCTGGGCTTCTTTTCATCGAGTTCTGACTCACCAGACCTTGTTGAAGTCACCTTGAATTCGTCCAAAAACACCGTCTCTGATACTTTCCTTAGCCGACTTTTTAAACGAACATGACAGCACAGGTGGTCAAACAGCAGAAAAAGCTTACATGTCATCTAACATTTGGCAGGAAACCTCAAAGGTGACAAACTTATCAGTGTTTTGCAGCTTACCAAAGTGCGCTTTCAATTCCCTCCTACTTCTCTTGACAATTATTATCTTAATTTCGTTATATTTTGTTTAAAATCTAATCCGTTTAAACCAACTTACTTATCAGCATTTTACAACAAGTTCATCGGTTAAAGCAGTCGAAATTTAAATCAATTATCCCACAGATTTCAGTCAATTGATTTTTTTTTAAATTTAAATAATTGGAAATTTAATTAGGCATAATTTTAAAATCTTTAATTTATCAGACTCGTAAGAGAGTTATCGATTATTGGTATCTTCGCGAAATGAGGATGACTCATCGAAATTATTTCGAGGACCAAAAAAAATCAATATATTTACGTGTAATTTATTGAAGTACTTCTTCTTGATTCAATTAAAATAAACAATTTTATTTTGAACAAATAAACAATTTGTAGGCGTATTTAAGAAGAATAAAAGGAGAATTTTATGATATTATAAGCCTACTATTTGTTGAGATCAAATGGAGTCATGGTTTATCTAGGGGATGAAGGAAACAGATGCTAATGTCTTTTTCACCAACAACACCTTTGATTTTCTCAGAAAAAGTCCCCGGAACTAATAAAATTGGTTGGAGATGCTTCCAAAAAGTCCAGTCTAGGAGAGTTTAAAAGTGCAGAATTAAGAGATAATTTGGGATGTTTTACCCCTTGGGAATTTAGTTAGATATCTGAAGATGGTGCAATTAGCATTATTGGGACATAATGTTATGGTAGACATAATTTTATGTCTATTTTGTAAGTTCATCGATTCAAATTCACTGGAATTCGAAGCATGATTTCAAGCTTCCCATGTGATCATATTTACAAAGTAGTATATTTACTTCTAAAGCTGTTCTAAAACGCATATTCTAATAAATAGTGCTTTATTTATTCAAACCGAAAAATGATACATTTTAAAGACCGGTTAAATATTTTGAATCTTTTTTCCTTGCCTACTAAAATTAATTAACCGGTGGCAAAGTGTTCGAGTCCATTAGAGGAGAACGGATTCGAAATTCATTGGTGTGCATTCCTAGCCATTGATGGGCGGTAAATTTCACTTTGAAACAAATTTAGTTTACAAGTGGGATTATAACTGAGAAAAAGCTGTCTTACTTAATTGAGAATCTCTCATTTTTTCTACACATTTTAGGTCAAATAATGGTCCGTTTGAGCCATTTTTTCAGTAATTTGATACTGGTCTACTAGGTAGGGAAAATAACAAAATTCGCCAAAATTTTTTTTCCTTCGATGGCATTTTTCCAGAAAGTTTCTAATTATAGGGTTGGAATCTGGTGACATCTAAATTTAGCTCTAGTTTCCTTCTCTTTAGCCTCCTAATTTTAAAATTTTGTTGCCTTAATTAAAAATATATATAATTAAAGTAATAACTAGGTGGGCAATAAATTCTGCCCTCAATTAACGCAACGAAGCTTAGATCATAGACAGAGTTAAGACAAGGATCTACGTAGTGTTCAATATCTGATATCGTAATTTCATTATAACCTGACCTGATTTGCTGTTTCTTTTTATATGCTTCCGATTTAAAGTCGTCCTGTTAAGGAATGGCTCTAAAAGAATAAATGCTTATATTTAAATATCGTTTTCGATTCTCGAAGAGATCTGTTGCAGTTTCGGTTTAGAAGGTGGTTTGAGATATTAAATGACGATATAACGATATTTTTCAGACTGATTGTAATTTGTTTGATAGCAAAAGAAAGTATACATTTGTAATCACACAAGTTTAAATGAAAGGGTGATTGAATCTTTTCAATTTTAATTCAGCTGCTGCACGTTAGGGTTTACAGGTAGTATTCACAGTTGATAATTATATTATAACTCACAACAAGGCAAAATCTACAATTTTTCATGTGAGGAGGCAACTGACCTATGCTAACAGTAGATTCAATGGGTGAAGAAGGGGAGGGGATCGAAAATATGTTGACAGTAAAGTCGGGTTACAACGAGTCTTACTTACGATATTTTGGATTCGGATTGGATATTGTTTGCTTAATAAACGTTTCACGATCCAACATTCAACTTCCATAATTCACCATATCAAGTACTTACTGACCGATTGCTTATTCATGATGATCGGTTGTGTCAATTCATTTGATTTTTGCCTCCAAAAGCAGAAAAATAAGAATGATCTGGCATGATATTTAGGTAAATAAATAATCATAGCATAACAGAGCTGAGATAGCAGATGGTAATAAAATAGTTGATTGTTACTTCATCGTTAGCTGATTTATTTAATGTTTAACAGTTTATCCGCTAGAAAAAAACACCGTCAAAAATTAGTTTCTAGTGCAACTACAGAGAGAAAAAGGGCAAACGCAGAGAGAGAGAGAGAAAGATGGCCCAAAGTTAACCTCAAACACATGATACAGGATCGCAAATAGCAAGACCTCTCACTCTTAGGGAGCGCACAGTGCACTCTATCTCATGCTTTGTACTTTTACGTGAATCACCATAACAACCGCCGTTGATGAAAATCTATACTGCACTCTTCACATATTTTTCAATAAAATTTCTTAAATCAGTGCACATTAATTTTCTCATAAAGTCGATAGCCCCTCTTTGGAATAAGTAAAGAGAGACTGAACCGAAATTATTTCATTATTATAGAAAGATAAAAGAGTTTTCTAAAAAATGGGATCATTATATTTCATTTAGATACCCTAATTGAATATCCTAAAGTATTTAAAACAAAATTATTGCTCGGGATTAGGAGAGGACCTCAATTTCGCTCGGGATTCGAATTCAGGCCACCTGAATAAGACCATTAGCACATTCAACATATAATTTTGACGGTTACTTCTGTACATGAGCTGATATCAAAATAGATACCTTCAATCGTACTTTCTTTCCTGTATACCTGGGCTGATTTGCCTATGAGTTCGTTTCTATCGTTAACCGTCGCTCGCGGATCAGTGGTTACTATTGTCTCCGACATCAGAGGTCAGAGGTGAAGCCCCAGTGAGTAGAATAGCCATCGCACTGGATAACTCTATCCAATAAAGGAGTGACAGAATCAAAATTTCTCACTAGGCAGACTTCTCTTTCCTATCTGAGTGTTGAAAAAGCACTCCTTAAAAGGGCTTGATAGTTTTACCTATCATTAGCACGTATTGCTGATTTTTTATGACCATCGTTAATGGCCAAAAAATGTCATTAAATTCCCTTGGTAAATGCATAAACCACCACCTTGGGTGACCTTTCCATGACCTCGGTGGATGTAGAACACCTTGCCTCTCCCGAAAAAAAAACCACATCTCCAGTGTACTTTGGGGTGAATCACCAGGACATCCGAAGAAAAAAATCTGCGTGATACTAATTTGTGTGATTTTGTGGAAACTTTTTTCCAAAATGGGGAAACAGTTCAAGATTTTGAAATCTGAAGTAATAAAAAATAAATAAAACAAATATATTTAATTATAATTAATGATGATTCGTAGATTGGGGTCCTAGTAATAGATCTGAATCCTTATAAATAATTGCGGGTTATCCTAACAGAAATCAGGATCAACAATAATTGATTCAGTCATTTGATGAATTCATCGGATAAACATTAGTTCAAATCCTAGAAGCGATTTACCTTTGTCCGATAATTCAACTTTATCATGACTTTAATCACCCGATTAAATAAAATAAGTGGTAACTATGACACCCTGTGTTCAATTAATTCCTTCGATGCAGAAGTTAAATACCCGAATTAATCAGGCAAATGATATTATGGAAGTACAATCATATTCGCAATTTCTGGTTATACATTAACTAAATTATGATATGCATTGCTCGTTTAGTATCTTACATTTTGGGTGGAAGAGTCGGGATTATTCTCAGTTCCAACTGGAGAAAATGTGCTGGAATTTGCTGGTTATTTTCGGGAATTGGCTAGGGCCATCCATCTGCTCCCCGAAAGTAACTAGAAGATAGATTATAAACAGTTTCAAATTACCTTGGTTTGGGATAAGATTCCGATAGATATGAGCAAATTATCCCTGCCTTTTTTAAGATCTAAAACTTCCAGAAATGGAGAATTTGAAGCCATTAACTAACGTCTCTTCCCCATCCCTGAGTAAAACACCTTCCTTTGATACTTTTGTACCTGAATATATTACATTTGTTGAAGATAAATCCTTCAAGACTTTAAAAATTTGCCGAGACCTCATAAGCATTTTCTTATATGTTGGACAAAAGTACAGGCACTCTAAATATAATTTCTCCTATCTACTCCACAGCACCCTTCAAGATGATTACCTTCACCTTGGCCTGACCTCTAGAATCCCCCTTTCCTTACATATCTTTAAATTAAGTCTGTCCTTAGCTCATACCTCTTCGCTGTACTTTAAGCCTCTGAATCACCCTACCTCCTACCCACATCATTAAATTTCCATTTATTCATAGCGTTTCCAATTCCTCCCAACCTGCCTCTCCATTTTATTATCCACCCAAAATTTTATGTAAAGCTCTAGTTAGAAGATTATGAGGAAAGGGTTACTTTTTATTATCGGGCAATTTAAAAGTCCCTTTAGGAATCGACGTTAACACTGCAGAACAATAGAAGATGTAACTCGCATAATTAATCAAAAAAGTGGAAAAAGCTTGAATGAATAGCAATAGTTTTAAATTAAAGACAGGCAAGTAAAAAGTTAGATGAACTAGTTTAGAGTTCCACTGCTTGGTCTCGGTTGTTATTTCAATAATCTCGGATATAAATTTGTGAATTCCATCTAATTTCACAGTCGATACCACTCTCATTCGACAACAGTCATTTGGTGAAAAGTTTCAGCGTTTGTTTAAATGAGCAGGAGGAATTTAAATAACTAAAATTAGGTCAAACGTAGAAAAAACTGAGAAAGGAGACAATAAATAAATTCAATTCCTCGGATAGTCAAAGTCGAAAACTGTTACGTCAAATTGCCAAAACTACCATGGTAGAGTTTACATACGCGTTTTTCTATGATTTGCGTAAAACTTTGGTGGTAAGAAATACTTCTTGGAGCTATTGAATGAGAAATTTAATAGGATAATGTCTGAGGCCGGCACATCAAAGCGTATCAACTATTTACCGGAATTCTCAAGCTCATTATAAATACTGTTTCAACTTCAATCTTGGGTTGATGGAAAGGAAGCCGAATCTCTGCTTATTAAGAAATTTACATCCCTAAACTCCCATTTCTATCAGTATTAAGCCTTTCGGCCGGCCATCCCTATCATTCGTATTTCATAAATTGATTCTAATATGTATACATCAGGAAATGTTTAAAAATTAATATCTAAAGCCCCTATCTTTTTAGCCACAAAAGTAGCTAATATTCGCTAAGGTCATTTTTATATTTTCAGTCAATATTAAGTTATATTAACCTAAAAGTAATCTTTTGATTGAATTAAGTTCAATAACACTCATATTTACTTAATTAAATTTGACTGTTTATTATTGTTTTTGTAAGGGCTTTAGGGAAGCATAGATACAGAGAGAAATTCCGATTATATTATGGAGGCATATTCAAAATTCAAGGCTTCACCAATCAAATTCGACCAGCTGCCTTGCTGACTCATAAACGTGTATTAAGAGAATGACTCTGATTTGTCACTAATATATTTTTTCCAATACAAAACTTAACAACTCCAGTTATGACACTATTCAGTATCACCAATCCAGACATTTGATGGCTCTTTTATGTAATCTTTTAAACACGCTCTGACCGGAAGCAATAACAATGGCGACTGGGAAATTTTTATGGTTTGGGAAGTTAGTTTCACGGATAAGAAGGTTAAAATATCTAAGAAAGTGTAATTAGAAATACTTGGCAGAAAAATAGGAGAAAATTGGGATCAATTGCCTAATAAGATGCTGTAATTACAATTTCCAAGGTTACACGTTCAAGAGCCATAGATAAGAATTCTGCATTTGAAATGACCAATCGTATTTGTAAACTTCGGATTATAAAGTTTTAATCAGTGAAATTTTCTATTCATGCTCAGTGTTGAAAAGGAAATTTCCACTTTGAACTTGGAAATTAACTTGTAATTAATTAATGAATTACAAATTTATTACATCCTCCTCTCACACTTACTATTTGTTCTAAATAATAAGTGAAAAGATTTTGCGAATTTGATTGAAAAAATAGAATAGCAGATGGGGTAAAATTCCAAGGGCGCAACTCAGGTCAATCCAGGTGGGTTCCTTGCTTTGAAATATTTGAAACCCTGGGTGGACGGTAATTACTCCTCCAGGCTCCTCCAGATCAAGGGGCTGACAGACGCATCTAGGAATGAGGCTAGCGAGATTTATTAATTAGCTCCAACTTTTTTCGCAATCAGCTTATAACAACCTAACTGGGAAATTACCCATCTTTGGTTGACTATGTTCAATCTCAGTATTGAAGGAGAACTTCCCATGTTTCTCAAGATTGCAGGTCAGTCCCATTCGCTACGAGAATACGCTTATATTCCGCCTTTATGTCCCTTTGACTCGAACCCCCAACTGACATATCTGGACGAATTTATCTATTCACCTTTTTTTAACTGTTCCGTTTCATTTGTAGGTACCCCTGCACTCATACCCCACTGTCTTTGTTTTGCATTCACATGTACACACGTAGACACACGCTTGTCATTTTATCTTCTCGTACATTCCCCTCTCACCTCCTTTCTTCCCCATCTCCTCATCGTGGTTTATTCAGTATACTTTGATCTACGCAACCCTTAGAGTTCAACTTTTTGGAACTGTTATTGGATGCTAACTGATGGCCATAACTCCTAAATAAATGAATTCTTACTCCGACAGTATACAACTTCAATAACACTATGTCAGAATGTCACCCCTTACCTAAGAAATTAAGTTTTATTAGGTTTGTCTTAATATTTATACGTATAAGATTTATATAAGATCATTCTGCTTTCTCAACCCTGGGAGAAAAGAAGAAGTGAAGTGCAAGATCAACCATCATAATTAAACAGCTGATCAATAGCCACTGGATACCTCAGACAAAGTTTGTTCAGTAATCCAGGTGACAAATCATGAAATTAGAGTTTTGGAACGTGAATTAACCATTAAGTGAATATCGTGCAAAAATCAAATGACGCAAGACTCTTTGATACCTCGACTTTACCCTCAATATTTTTTTCTCCTCCCTCTCCCTTGACAGATATCAAACTTTCTTAAATTAAAAATTGTACAGGTTTTTGCCCTGCTGTGGGTATAATATAACATTTGTAATTTGATTAATTGCAATCTATTTCAGTCATTAACGAGTTAGTGTGAGTGGTACTGAGAAAGGAGCGACTGTATGCGTGACTCGTTTTTTGATCTCTCAAGCTCAAACTCTTTTCCCAGCGTTTCTTATCTACTGTGATCACCCAGAAATACTGTCCTTGAATTCGTGCAAAAATGGGAGAATTTTTGTTGCTTTTCGTTTAAAAATGTTCTCTGAAAGGAAAATAACTTTCCTTTATTAACAAAGAGGCTATTTTTCTATCATATTTCCGAAAACAAATAAATTAACAGGGGCGGATAAAGCATCATCTAAGGTATGAATCCGCTTGTCAGACTTTATCACAATCTCCTTTTATTCTGTAAATTTAGTTCCGTTTTCGGGTTTAGACCCGGTATCCAAGGTGAGAATCCCATTGTTTGTCTCTCAAGTGAATTAAGGATTATGAGTAGGTGAAAAGTGGTCAAGTAACTAGAACCACCAAATTAATTACAATATAATAATTATGAAATAATTATATTCCATCAATATTTATGCTTTACTCGCCTAAATAACAAATTGTCTTCGAATGAGGTCAAATCAAATTGTACTTTCCCAGTTTCTCCCAGGGCGATTTACTTTTAAGCCACTTTGAACAATTTAATTTTTCCATTTTGTATCACTCTTTTCTATCATGAACTAGTTTTCAACCAAAAGAAAGTAAAACACGTATACTGTACCGTCAGTGATATAAAAAGTTAGCACTTTTTCACAAATAGTTTGAAAGCCATCTGTCTGAATGGATTTATTCAATGTTTTTACTTCACAAAGGCGGTTCAAATTCAAAGGAATTTTACTGTGAGGTATGTGATGAATGGTTTTGTGAATGTTTTCCATAAAACGTATCCATTTAATTAGCTTCATTATTATTTTCGAATAGTTGGGATACATCTAGATTGCATGTGATCATGTCTGTAGGATGGTCCAATTTCAGGACGTAACTATGTCATCTCAGATTAGTACAAATAAATGCCCTTAAGTCATTTTGACTGCACACATTTCGCAATATTTTTTTGTAAAAATGAATTACCATATCGAGGATCACGGTTTGAGACCCATTGTTAAGCATTTAGTGATCGAAATAACCTACCAGTTAATACTGGCCAACATTACGATCACCAGAGCCTGAAACTATTCAGAGTTATATATACCCATCACATATTCGGGCGTCTCCCGATTTGGTAAGGATTTTCAGGCACGATAGTAGCTTGTGATTACTTACGAAACATTGAAGTATAGCTACAAGCTTCTTAATCTGAAAGTAGAATCTGGTTATTCGAGGGTTCATTCTTTAATGACTTAAGCTTAAGTTATTTTGACTAATGTGTACCATTACCGCAGCGGTCACCGCGCGCTTTTCCCAAGTCAGAGATCACGAGTCCGTTAACCATCGGTTTACATCCAGTGAATGAAATTGTCAACCCTAATAAATAAGACTCATCAGAAGACAAGTGACAGAATGCGAGTTCCTCATTAGAGGGGCCCAAGCTGTGTTAGTAAACCCTTCTCTTCAATTCAAGGAGAGGGGATATACATTGTCAGGGGATATAGTGAGTGCTTAGAATTTCACATTTTTCTAACACTCCTTCATAATTCACAAAAAAGATTAATATTATTTTATTTTGTTAAATACCAGCGAAAGTAATACTCCCATGATTTCTAAGGGATTAGTAGATTTAATGCTCTTATAAACCGCATTTTAAAACATATTTTCGCCCAAAATGAATATTTTAGCAGACGAAATACATTTTGCATAAAATAATACTACCTCCATGATAAATAAATAGCGGAAGAGAAAAAAAGGAAGTTATGATAACCGGTGATGTTGCGCGAGGCTATGGCCACACCCACTCACACAACTGGCACATGTCACGTGCTTTGTCCACTTGGCAACCGGCGGAGGTACTATTCGACCATAGCAACAATAAGTGAGCACAATAGTGCAACTAAGATATGGATGAGTAAATTACAGAGTTAGAAAGACGTTGGTTAGGAACATAAATGTAAGTCTCTTACTGAAAAGAGACGATAAAAAGAGTAAAATTGTTTGGCAAATGCGTTAACTGGATAAGTACATTGTTATTAAAATGAATAATTTTCCCCAACTTCATATTATTAAAGCAATAAGCCAAATCGGAGTAGTTTAAAACTTCCTCATTTTTACGCAAATATTCAGTTAACTGGCCCTGCCACTCATGTTCGTCCAAAAAAGGATGCTAGAGAGTAGCGATCTCAGATGAACTCCTCTCCATATTCACATACCTCTCCAATTTGACAAAGCTCGCGTTTCATTATTTTCAGAATTTACAACCGTTGATTGATGTCGTAATACTTTAATATCTCCGGATCTTCCTTCTGGTGAATCACGCTCATATTTAATGAGGCAATTTTCGGCTTACTTGTAGACTTTGTTGTAATATGAGGTGAACTTACTTGGTTCCCTCTGAAGTTAATTGGAAGATTTTTATTCTAATATAATTTTCTATTCTATTCTAATCATATGTTACGTAGGACTGTGCTCTTTCTAGATGTACAGGAATCAAAATCACTGAGAATAAGACAGAAGACTTGGTACAGAGAAAAAGCCGATAAAGAAAGAGAGATAACTACAAATGGAGAAAGTAGTTGGGTATCTTAAAGATGTGGTGGTCGATTGGAACCGTTAGTTGGAGTTGGATACTATACGGTATGATTGGAACAATATATTCATAGCTTCAGGATTGACAAAGTCTGTCGTCGTAGTGACAGTCATGTTCAACTCAAGTCCAAATTTAACTGCTAACTGGTAATTAAATATATGTGTTACACCAACCATGAAAATTCATTGGTCATTTTAATCTGAAAATGTTATTATCTTCATGACGAGAATTGCCAGTGTTGTGAACGGTGTCCTGCACCAAAGGTACAGATGAGAGAGTACAAACAGCGGCGTACCACTCGAATAAGTAGCCATTCTCAATGCGAAAATACCTCCACATTAGGATATAAGTGACAATAGTTGGAGTAATAATTGTTCACTTATTATCTTAGGTGATATCTCGACCACCTGCAGGCTACATGAGTAACTTGACTGACGGGAATATATGGGTCTGGTCCATTCTGCATTACGTGACATCTAACTCTCTGTGAGCAAGAAGTCGAATCTTATGTCGTATAGATAATATAAATCACAATGCTTGCACAGCTACACAACGATTAATATTTCGGCCTATTTTGGTCCCTACATTATTCGATTAATTTACTGTGCTAATAATGGCCCATTATGTCTCTCGGTACGATAATACCTACTTGGGTGCACTTGACTTAAATGACTTTTAAGATATGCATACTTTAAGTCATGTTTGAAGCGTTGATCGGGAGTTCTTACTGAGTTGGTTTGATTATTTTGCTTAAAGAGTAGCCGAACCAACTGTTTCTATATCACCATATTTTGTAACTTTCAAGCAGTTATCGCGAGGGTTAACATCACTTGACTTGAGTAATGGGAATTGTGACGTATCGGGAAATCTCGAGAGAGAACGCATCATATCTGAACCATACGGTACTATATTGCGTTAATACAACTGGTCAGATGGACAAACGAGACAGGGAGGTGGTCAATTCTACTTGAGTCATTGTGTCTCAATGTAAGTTTATCATGTGGTTAGACATCTTGAACCTGGATTTCAGGGAGTTAATTCTGATTCCACCACCCATCTTGCATGTCAGGATTAACAAGCGTGGTTGGCCTTTCCCATCACTTATTCCAGTATTGTTGTTGCTCATCATATTAGACCGGAATATTTTGGGAAATTTATCTTATTTAGACACCCTGTGCGCTGCTAGTTGTAGTCATACTCGTAGGTCTTGAGGTTTCTCATTTTTAAAGGTGAACTGGAGATTTGGATTATTGATTTTCACCCCATGATTCGTTTTAAAGTGAAAATTTTATACCTTTAATCTCTTCATTGATGAGGTATTATTAATTTGTGTACTCGTGGCAGTCAATGTCCACGTTTGTCAAGTCAAATATCATAAGTTCTATTCATTTGGCAGGCATCATGTTTTAATTACTTCCGCCCATCTCTCCTAAATCCATCTCGGTCCTTTGATGTAAGAGCCGGCCAGTTTGTGTCTGATGGACAACGTATATTGAGCAGTCCTCCCACATAAGTGATCGCCATCTGTTGTCTGATACGAATTTCTACGCACCACCACTTTGATTCTTCTTCCGCCTCTAAGACTAGACCAGCCAAAAGGCGTTATTGTTGGCTGAAGGGAGTATTTATTACTCCAAAGTCTGGAGTCGCGTTTTAAATGGCCTGTCTGAAAATAGAGCTATTGCTCAAATTATGCATGTGATTACGTGGACCCCAAAACCGGGTATTAAGAACAAGTAGACTATGAGAAGAATAGGATACAATTAAGCGGGTCAGTATGGAGGATTGTGTGATATTTTCGATCCATATATGGAAAGGCTGGTTCCCTTATGCACTATTCAAGTACGCAAGAAATGCACATCTAAGGTCAAGTTACCTTAGGGTATGCTAGTACGCTTCTAATGAGTGAGCACTCTTAATGCTTACAGACCAAAGTCTAAAGAGGAGGTATTTAACAAGTGTATTACCGAATTCCATCTCTCAATAAAAAATGAATACACTAATTAAGACTCAAATCTCTACATTAGCAAAATTTTCAATGAGACAATATTAAATATACAGAGACAATAACGAGAGGATTTAATATAACTCCCAAGCCCATTTCGAAAGCGTTTTCTAAAACCTCCCTTGAGTAGAAGGGTAGTCCTGAAGAGAAACTATAATTCTACTATCCCCTTATATTGACAAGACTTAACCAGTGCGGTTGGTCATTTTCACTCACAGAGTGAGCATCGATGATAATGGAACCCGTGACTTCTGATTTCACAGACAAAAACTTAGCAGCTGCTCGCAAATGAGATGGGGTAATTGCAAATAAGATTATGAATCCACTCAAGGAATTTAACCTATTTGACAGACTCGGTAATTCATGAGATCTTTAAGAAGAGTTCTATAATAAAAGCCCAGGATTTATAAGTTTGAAAGGTTTTTTCTACTGTGAAAGATCAATTAATGTGACTAGTGATGACGCGTAATCCATTTATAGATAGGACTTTGTTCAAACGGTTACTGGACAGATCAGGAAGTAAATGGAAAGGGAAGCAAATTAAAGATTTGGGTTTACTTACCATACCCTCTTGATTAGATATATGGGAGATGAAAATATTGTTCCCGTGGCCGCGAATACAATATTATCGTCACCTGCGCTTTACCTACCATCGTCACAAGTCTTTTGAATGGTCCTTTGTATTTTGAGTATCCTGTAATCAGAACGCAGATCATGTGTTTTAGGTATGCAAAATAACGTTATTAAGTTCCATTTCAAATCTATCAACCATCACCGATTCCATATAAAAATTTGACGTGGGGGGAGAGGGGGGGTTAAAAGGTATTATTAAGAGGATTTTAGATGGTTTATATATAACTCCCAAATATATCAATACTTTCGTAAATTGAATTATTGTTCAATTCAGCACAGAGGGGTATTAATAAATTAATTAACTAACTTATTTACATTAATTAGCTAGTGAGATTTGCAAACTCTGTCATTACTGATTTTGTAACATTTAACTTTACAAATTACTAATTTTATGTTTGTAATTCCAATGGACGACAAAATTATTTTAATATGTGAATGAATTATTAAAGGAAGGCGCAAAATATGCCATTATTTTAACACAAATTAAGTAATTAATTAATTAAGTAAATTTTTTGCATTTTAGGCACAAATAATTTGACTTTGCATTTATTAAAAGCTTTATGGGGTGAAAAATGAGTTTATAAACAACCGGCATATATATATATATATATTTATAAATATACTTTAATTTGCACTAATATTTTATTTCCAGGCCCCAAAATATAAATCAAATTCGCACAGCTCAGTCACACCAAACAAACGGCATCTCAATCATCTCCCAAAAGTGCACGCGTCTCAAAACTAGTACAACTTTATTAAAACAAATTATGTTGTGCCAGTCATTATATTTACCTCACAAAATGTTAAAAAGTCTGAAAAATACCAATAAATAACTTAACATTTGATGAAAAATGCACTGCGTTCCTCGGTTTCACTTGAAAGAATGATTAAAATCTGGACTAGGGTGACATTTTACGTTGATCTGAGGTTAATATTAGCCAATATGCTATTATTGTGATTCTGGAGGAAAGCATGAAACAAATTTGTTCAACAATGGAGCATTTTCGCCTTCTTTTTATAAATCAGTCATGATTATTATCAAAATCTGGACAAAATCTGGAGATAGAGAGAAGGAAGATGTTTGTGATCTTAGCTTTTAGAAATTAAATTCGGCTTTTCTAGACTCATTTTCTTTTATGATCTTCAAAGAGCAGTTAGATGGTTGAATTCAGCTGAAACTTTTTAAATAACAAATTATCAAGGCCAATATTCTGTCCTCTGTCTTTCCGGGTCCGAGTCAACTGTAACCTAGGTCTATCAGGTGAGTACCTAGATTACACAGATCATCCACATAATGATGATAGAGTTAGAAGTTTAATTGGCCAACAGTGAACAAAGTCAAACCTCTATGATCAACTGAATATTTAACCTCTATCTTTTCATGACCGATTTTTTCTTTCATTATTTCTAGGACTTAATTTACTATCCGCAACCAATAGACATTGACATCTCTTGCTGTCATCTTTATGTTTTCTGTCTGGATGATAAACGCCAGTCTTCCACCAAATCGGCTCTATGCCCTTTATTACTACAAAAGTGATCGATCAACTGACTAAAAATTTTGTTTTGCCGAACAAAATCAGCTGTAGATTACGGGATCGGGAGAAATTCGGACATTGTGACCTCAAAATGTCAATGTATGAAGGTCAATCACCAACTTCAATGAGCTCACAATTGACATATTCGATCTGGTAGTTTAATCAGTTGATCTTTAAACCTTCTCTAAATAAAATTATTAAAATTTAATTGATAATGAAAAAACGCTGAAAAAACATGCTTTAAGTGCAGTACAATCGGTATTTATAGAAGTATTTAATATTAGTTCGTGCACTTATCATGAATAGCGGAGTTGTCAAACATTAATTTGCCAGCAGATGTTAACGTAAAATGAATTTCTATTTTTATCATTCCCTTGCATGCGCAGATCATGGGACTTTGGAAGGCGACTTTTTCATTCCCTCTCTTCCCGTCCTCTTTCCCGTGAGTTAATTTTAACAAAACCTAAATATAGCAGTTCTTTCAACTAAATTTAGACTCTTTTCAAGCAGGTTAATTTATAACAATTTCTCGGGTTGAAATTAACATAGAATTCATTCGAAACGGTTTTTTTTCCGTTACTAGAATTTCGAAAAAATAACAACTAGTACATTGAAATAAACATTTATTATGTAATTATTTTTGATCTGCGTTTTTTTCTTAATTTATTTTTTGTATTTTGGGAATTGATTTTCGGCAGAATATTAGAATTTTGTTCCTCAATTACGGACGAAGTACAACTGTGTGAAAATTTCCATATGAAAAAATCAGCGCCCGATGCCATGGATACAATTATATTTCTTAATATATTTTTAAACTTCCATTTCTAAGCCAAGTTGTATCTCAAAGTTTATGTCTTTAATCTCGTACTGGCGTTATAGAAATTAATTATACCAATCTTTTAGTAATCAACCCACGGGTTAATGTTGTCAACCGAACTCGGAATTGACCTCAGAGTAATATACCCTTCAACGTCAGATCCAGGAGCAAACATGAGATCAAGACCCCTGATGAAACATTTTGTAACCCTCGAGACACCGGAGTTTCAATATTAAGGCCAAGACACAATGTATTAACATCTATAATATGCATCCGATCTCTCATAGTACGCCTCTGTTAATATAAGATAAAGATGGTTAATTAACAGAGTAGTGGATTAAAAGAGGTGTCATTTAACCAATCTGCAGCTATAAAGATGGGAAAGGCGCATTTAAACTCACTCAATTTAATTAAATTCAATCCTTGTTCTTAGAAATCTTCAACCAGTACACTTGACTATTATACCGTAGGACTCTCCAATAATAGAATACGAGTTTCTTATCAGAGACCCTCCTTGATGTGTCTCAGAGGTGGTTGGAAAATGCTTTCCTGGATGAACTTGAGAGTTATTTTAAGAGTACAACTACCAGTTACTCAGTTTGCGCGTAACCCGGCCCTACTACTCCCAACTTTCTCCACTTACTGCCCTCTCTATCTCTCTTACTCTCTCCTTTCTCATCGATCGTCCAATACACAACTGGTGCAACTCAATTCTTATTTTTCAGATTTTGAAAAGGCTATTGTATCCTGTTCGACTCTAAGAAAATCATTGGATCGGTTAGAGGACCGTTGTAGATCTTACTCAAGTAGCTGTAATGTTGGGATTTGTGCTAATTAGAGTTCTATTTTTGGGACTCAAGACTTAACGCTATGTGCTTTCTAAGGGATATATTTGGAAAATTTCATCTTCAAAACTTTCAACAAGTCTGATAATAAAGTGTAAGAAAAGTTTCAACAACTGTTTTCGAAACTGACCTAAATAGTGTGCAAGAATCCAAGAATAATTTCAAAGTTGTAGGAAAGACAAATGCCAAACTTTTAAGGAGGGAGAAACTGTTATAATCTTCAAATAGCACCAAATTATAAAATTAGTTAGTGGAAGGCCTTCAAAATATCACTACTTACCAAGGTGACTTTGGCAGAGGATAAGGAAGAGGCAAAGAAGAAAATAGATAAGCTGTAAGGCTGGTAGAAAAACTTCCAAAAGAACTAATTTCTCTCGTGGTTAGAACACCACTTTTTATTCCCTTGGAGGAAGAACTTCCACCATAGCTATGTCATTGTTCCGGTGACTAATCGGCTTACTCAAATTCCTCTTCACTACAAGTCGCTGTTTTGAAAAATGAATTTCTATCAAGGCGAAAGTGAAAGATAAGTGTGAGAAAACCCAGTAGAAGATGTAAATAACTGCCACCTTTCATTAACATTTATTTTAGAATTCAAAGAGTCTTAAAACACCAACTTTTTCGCAAAACTTTAAATCAAGATTCAGGATGATTCATACTTTATTTGTTTTTTCAAAAACATTTAATCACACAACTTGGCCTTAAATCGAAAACTTTCCTACGGAAAAAAAAGTGTTTCTCTTCAGATTTTTTACTCCTTGTTTACTGTCTCTTTTTTTTGTTTTCAGGCATAAAATTTACGTTGTGCATTCGAATTATCGATTATTTGCAGGTGTTTCCACTGATCTGACAAATTTTATCGATCGATTTTGATCGATCTATTTTCATGTGTTCAACTTGGGCATTGCTAATCTAACTGAATACAACGCAATACCTGACGTAATTAAATGAAAAAAATCATTATATTATCGTAAGGCGCATTTATTTCTTTTCTTTTTTTTTCAAATTTCTCAAGAAGATAATTGAAAAAGGCGCGGAATAATTTTGAGAAGAGTATGAGAAAGGGCGTACGTCTGTTTATAACCTTGGCGCAGTTATGAGAAGTACTTGAAGTAAAAGATTACTATTCTTAGCAGACTGAAAATTTAATGAATTCTTAAACCAATGACTGTTATCTCTTTCTGCGGTTGAATGGTTTAGTTTAACGAATTTTATGAAATTCATTTTTTCATTTGTTTTACTGAAGTGCTTGTAAAATAAGGCGTGGACTCTTTTAATGAAGAATAGCTGTTTTAAATGCCTGCACTCCTGCGAAATCGTGCGGGTCTTTGAAGTTGGTCACAATATGTCCTCTTATTCATTTGACCATTGGTTGGTTTTTTGTTTCAACTGATACCAACTTAAATTATTTTCCATTTCTGATAGATAAAACCTTCTTAAATAACCTGTGAATGACGACAAAACACTTGGAAAATCGGTTCAAATGTCAGTTTATTTGCAAAATTGTGAATTTTGGAAGAGGACTTCTCTTGCCATTGTTGAATTTGAAATCAACCTGGTTCGTAAGCAATTCTCCCAAAAATGGGCAAATTGTGAGTTAATTAAAAAGTAACCTTCCAATAACTGTCCAAGTAATCACTAGCTTATCAGCGCACCATGAAGTTCTAGGGCATTCGTTCGAGGCCGAAGATGATGATGGATCATTTCAAAAGTATATATTCAAGAACTATCATTCAAAACTCTACACCACCGGATCTATAAGAGAGTTTCAAATGATTTAAGAAACTGAAAATCCACGGTTATGTATAATTCAAATTTCACATGAAATCTCACGTTGCGTGTGTTCTTCTCATGTCCCACTCTTATTTCTTGAATTTTGTACAGTTTAATTGTTCCTTTTTTTATTTAAAAATGAATGATTCGTTATTCAAATTTAATTTAGTCATATTTTGAGAACAATTAATATAAGCAATTCGAAATCACCTCATTTCTGCAATTAGAAAATATAATAATAATTTGAACATTTTCACATCATTTTTTCTAGCTGATTTCAACCTATTTACCTAAACTTTCATGTTCAAAAATCCAGGATCCGTTTTCACATAATTAGTTTACTAACCATTACCTTAATAAGGATTAACACGTTTCTTTTCCCGTAAACTTAATTTTTCTTACCTAATATCTTTAGAAAAAAAAATTAAAAAATGAACTTATTAATGTTATCAATTGTAAATCTCCAATTCTGACATTTCGTATCCATGATATTATTAAGTTAATTAAATTAATGTTTCGTACAAAGGCACTATTTGGGCAAGTGGTGTATAGCCTCAATATTACATTTACTCGGAAGAAGTAAATTGTGAAATTAGGATATCTTTTTCCCGAAGTCAACGATTTCTGCGGTGCTTCGTTCATAAGGTCTTCGTGGTTTAAATATTGGAGAGTGTTCCATTCAGTTAAAGCTTAACTGTAAAGGTGCCTTATTGACAGTTGCAGATATTGATGCTCAGGGTCGAAAATTTGTACATGTTTGCTTTTTCGTAATTCTGAGTTTCATGAACCAATCCCTATTGGTCTGATAGAGGAAGAAGACAAATACCCGCAATTGATCAAGTTCTAAAGATTTGGTGTCAGCCTCATTTTGAGCCGCGATTCGCAACTTGTAACTTTATTCCTTTGATTACAAGTATTATTAAATCATAACTATTTAAAAATGGCTTTTGTGATGTTAGATTTCTCGTTGATCTACTATAACCAAGAGCACCCATAGTCTAGTGCAATATTCGCTGCTAAAATAAGCTGAAGTCACATAGGGGCTTTTGAAAATTCTTACCAAAACATGTTGTAACTGAGTTACACGTGCTTTGTTCTTGCTTTACTTAAAGTTCACCACGAATCTGTTGTATGCCAACTCGTGCAGGTTCGAACAGTTCAAAGAGTAATTCTAATTAAAGGTCCTGGAGGGTGTACTTTAAAAAGTTTCTATGAGTGAAACTAATTTCTACTGAAGAAAAAAAGGCACCATTAAGTTAGCTTTAACTCGAGTTAATCTAATTTGAATATAGGGCTTCACATTTCACATTACTAGGTTAATTGAATTGAGAAAGGATTAAAAGTAAGGTCAGTCAATTACGTTCGTCTTCATTCAGGACAAGATAGAATGGATTTCTCAAAACCAAGGTCGAGTTCCATTGTTCTTATCTTCAGAAATTTCTAATTTATTATATTTTTTCACGTTGAGAAAGTGCTACCAAATTGTAAACTCTATTTCACATCAATCATTTTAAAACTTCATTTATCTTCCAAAGCTATCATGTTCTAGATTAATAATCTTTGTGAAAAAAATATTGCCCTATTTCTTTTAATTTATTGGGATAACCGCGGTCAAATTGAATATTAATAGACGAAAAATTGAATTTAAATAAAACTGGAGACAATCCACCCCCTATAATTTTGTTTTATTTTTCTATTTATGTTTCTAATACGACAATAGTGTAGTGAATGTAGGCCAGCCCCTAAATGCGTATCAGCTGATTATCCCCGTGAAGTATTTATTCGCTGATTAAGCGGGTAAATAGTAAAGTAGGTTCAGACACCCAAATCAAAGAGAAGCCGACCTAATTTACACCAATCACTTAATTTGCGGATAAAAATGAATTAGACGTAATTTTTCTGAAATTACCTGTTTTGAAAATACGGGAAAAATTTGGTGTCTCATGTTGCTGATCCCTTATCTACTATCAACCATACACTGTAATAAGCTTAAGGGCTTCAAATTGTATCCCACTATCTTCATAAAAGAATTTTCTTTACCGATTCCTTCAAATTACCTTCTCTCCCCGATAATAATATATACACCTTCACATCTTCCTGTCCAGCTTATATCTTCAATAGAAATTTTGAATAAGTGACTGAAAGTGACATCTAGGGTATTTGTCCTAGACCTTTTCAGTCCTTAATATTAATTGCTCTCCCTTAATGTTGAAATTCATTAACTCTGTAGTTTGTTCATTCAATACGAACCGACCCCTTTTAGCCGAATAGATGCGCTTGATCATAATTGAGGCCACATGCGGACTCCTTACGTGATCTCTAGACCCACTACAGTTATCGCTCAAGTCCCTAGGCGGTCACAGATGTTCAGCCAAGACTCGTGACCTTAAATCTACGGCAGATATCCTTCAGAAGTTATTCTTGGGGTGAAAAAGGGGAGATCACCTTCTCAGGTCAGGGCCAGATATCGGACGGTTTTGACAAAATGCAATCAAATTTTGTGAGTCATACATCTAAAATTGAATTATTACTGTATTAATTAACGTGATTATGAGAACTTAATGTAATTAGTTCGTTTTATTAAATATCAACTATAATCAAACCCCAGAGTGGTATAATTATCGTTCCAAACCATCATCGCTATTATTCTTTGCTAAACTGATCACAAGACTGCAAATGATCTACCAATTGTTAAACTCAAATGAAATTTTCTATGTACTGAAAATGCCATTAAGCGATTAAACGAACATGAAGAAAATTGGCGTTAAGCAGACGAACAGAAAGATGACGTACAATTTTGACTTTATTTGATCCCATCCACTTTCATATAAACTCTGAACCCTCCTTGATAATCTCCACGAATGATAGTTGTAAAATTCTTTTGCCGGCTTGAGGATCCAGTCATTTGAACATCTCTCACTTAAATGTATATTTAGTAGTGTTATTTTAGAATTTGCAGACATTGCAGACATAGTAATTTCCAACTTCAATAATCACTTTTATTCTTAATAAAAATATCAAAAGATTTTATTTTGAACCCCTTCAGAGTGCTCAAATTATTGACTTTACTTAATATTTCATTTCAGTAGTATACGTGCTTTTTTACTATTACACCAACAACTACATCAGGTGATCATGTGCTTTCACGTAGCCAAAACTAAATCGCAACAGTCACTTGCATTTTGAATAACGCAGAAAGGCTATTTATGGTCAGACCTAGGCCAGACAAACTCTCCATAAATATTCTGTCTGTGTTGTGGTAAGCAGAATATGATTGTTTTTCACCGTCCGGTTTGAATAGAGTTGTTTTCGCTTCCAGTCATTTTTTACTTTGCAATGCACATTTTTAATATTATTACACTTAGCATAGCAAAAATTATAATTTCTAAAAGTGAAAGATGAGATAAAAGCGGAGAACCCGAGAATAGTCCAATTTGGTTAAAGGAGAGGAGATCAATTTGGTATAGAGCATAAAGAAAGACTATTAAAAGAGTCCTGCCTCAGTTGAATTATGCACTCACCAGAGTTTCCTCTCTTTTGCTTAAAGGTTATAGTTCACTGAAGCTCAAATTTCAGAATTTTGTCCTTGGGATTTTGAAGAAGTTATTGCCTATTCTGTTTATCGCTTGTCGACCAGTTAATTGAATGTTACATTTAATTGTGCCATTTCGACATGATATTTTCCTTCTCTGATAGACATGAGCAGCTTATTGATACTAGCTTAGATGCTTCTTCCATAATGAACATATTGATTTATTATTGTGAAGCATATATCCGAAGTTAGAATAACAAACATATACCACCGAAAGACGGAAGTGGCAAAGCAACACAATTCTCCAAAGTACGTTAATTAAGGTGTACACTTTCCTCTGCAATCGGACGAATTTAAACTGGAAGAGATTAAAAAAGATTAAGTAAAATCAAAACCTAGCTCTGGCAAACGAAATTTTAGTACAATCCCGTCCACTTGTATTCAAGATTTAATTCCAACTGAACGCTCTCAAAAATCTCAGCAAATGAAGTTTTCAAAGACGAAAAGGTTGGAACTGCATAGAAATCGTCGTTTCCAGACTGAAATCCTTCTATTAACCCTTCTCATTCCCTTAGCAAATATTTTATTGGAATTCATATACCCCATGTATCTCTAATCGTGTCACAGATACAACGTTTTGTTTAAATGGGCTGACTTCAAATACTCAATATCAACCAAGAGTTAAAGTCATGTATGAAAGGCAGCATTCATACATGTGTTTGATCTCGATAGTTGAATTAAGTCGGCGACAAAGTTTAAACAAACAAACAAACATAGAAGTTTGAAGGATGACTCTCTATGCATTTCTAAAATTGCTCTATTCCCGTTCTTTATGTAAATACATTTATTTTTCGCCTTTAGATCAGTAGGACTCAAGCCCCTGTCATGTCTAGACAAGATTATTGATTCTTCCTTCCTCTCTAACTGTCCCGTTTCTTTTAAAAGTACATTCACACCCACATCCTCACGCGCTTCCTTGCCCAAGTGAGTAATGAAAATTGTCTTCGTATTTCCATTCCTATTTACACACGCAGACAAACGCTTGTCAGCTATCTGCTCGTACGTTTCCCTCTCACTCCATCTCTCTCTTAGTATACCACCTTTTGAAACTGTTGTTTGCTGTTGCTAGCTGCTAGCTATAGTCTTACCCAAGATCTGTGAGCCACTAATCTTAACTCCTAAATCGGTGACCTCAGATCTCGTTTTTCCAACAAATTAAAAGGTGGCATATTCCGGCGTAGATATTCATACAGAAAATTTCACGAAAGGTTTCGGTTCCTTCTTCTCTTTACATCAAAATCGGTTTTTGATCAAGAGCCTTTCAGGAATAATAGTGTTACTAATGCTAAGATTAAGATATCATTTTGATCGTATTTTAGACTGGTCTCACGTGATCAATAGTAAGATCATCATCAACTTAGTCATGTGTGGGTAATTTAACGCTTGACCTTACTTAGGTCACGACCGTGTTAAGGAATCCTAATAAGTGGGGGGAGTTGAGACATTATCGCAATTTTTCAACCTAACTTGTGGTCTCGGCTTATATAACATTGACCTTAGAACTCATTACGGATCACATTAGGGAAAGCATTTATGTAAATTTGTCGTCGGGATCCTCAAACCCTGATTGTAGAAACGTTTACAGGCTAGTAAGACAAACAACAGCGAGTTTTTTCCCTTGAATGGGAGTTCTAGATAAGTGGTCTAAAAATCTCATCTCCAGATGCCTGAACGAACCCATCTTAGTGTATTTGGTTATTAAAGTGGCTAACTACTCCCCCATCAATTAAAAGCTTCTCAATGTTTTATAGTTAATTCTAATTTTTACGTTAATTGCTCCTATCCATCATTGGTCATTCACTGATATGGGGCAAAGGGCAGCATTTATGACACAGCTAGAAGCTTGATCTGTGACCATATTTAAGCAAGTTGATCTCACCTTTGTGAAGGGGTTAACCACACTGATTAAAGTCAAATGGTGTAAAGCACCATGGCAACACCACAATTAATGGCTACTGAGGTCAAGACTGAGAACTATCCTGGGACAAGTTTACTTATGCATGGTCAATCAAACGGTGGTGTAGAATGAATGAATACAAATAAAACACAGGGGAATGGTGATTGACGAAGGTGGTCAAGCATTGTCTCGCCATTGTGAACCAGATCTACTGTGTTGAGCAAATGAGTCGAAGATAAAGAAAATCTAGAAAAGAGCTCTCAATTAGAAATGCAGATTGTGACGTTCTGATAGAAAGAAAAATGAGTCAAGTTCATACAATTCTATGGAAAGAATTAGCTCATCTGGTAATACTATTTTTTATTACTTTTCTTTCGGGCTCCTACCTGGGAATGAAATACTCTCATTGACAATCGATCCCAGTTATTCTGGAAATCGCTGTTTGAGCTAGAGGCCTTCTTTCTCCCTTCTGGATCTTGCCCTCCCTCTTTCTTGAAATTGTGATCTTTCACTCATGAGTTTAGCTGACCTAACTAAGGACACGTATTCGGAACTTATGGTTAAGAGGGGAAGAACTGGGTGCTACGAAGGGGAATCCTTCTCAGTTCATGAGTCATGATTATTCAAGGGTATCTGTCTTAATTGTTTACGTAATGTGACCTTAGAGGTTATTTGATAATATCATGTGGCCTATGTTTTAGACTTGTAAGAGATTTTGGTCTTTATTTTGAAATAAATTTCATAGAATTCGTTTTGCCTTCTCAACCTTTGGAAGAAAAATTAACTGAATTGGGGAGATTGAAAACCGGTCAATAAGCATTAGATATTATTGAGGGACCATGAGGTACGCTTTTCAGAACGTACCTCATGTCATTAGATAAATACAAATGAAGTAAGATATTTTGGATACCTTAACTTTACTCTTA
>CAADRB010000005.1:5589345-5600769 GCA_900708905.1 Hymenolepis diminuta | reverse complement strand
ATTTAATACCACCTCATATCTACATAAACACGGTTAGTTTACAAATCAGTATGAAAATTCAGATTTAAAACTGATAGGAGCCTCACAGAACAAAACTACTAACTGCGATGTATGTTTTGTCTCGGAAAAATCATTTCCCACAGGTTGTCTATAGGTGACCCATCATCCTTATCAGGACGAGGGCGCACATCACTCCTGACAGCTTGACAGATATTTGATCAGTCTGGCCTTGTTTTGAGATCCCAACATCAAAAACTTGAAGACAACTTGCATTCCTATTTGATTTATAAAATGTCTTGAGTTAATCGCATTGTCTTAATCTTCTCTCTAGTCTGAGTCGAATTTGGTCTGGTGATATGTAGTGAGCGGATGTATCATAGGTCTCCTAACGATGATACAGCATAGAAGAGGCATACTTTACAAAAGTGAGCAACTGAGTAGTTATAAAAACGAAGAGATTGGTTAGTATTTGATTATCGTTTAAATATTTTGAATAACTGTTTTTAATTGATCTCCTGTGATCTCAAGTTTTGGGATGTATAAATGACCCCTCTTGGAGCATTGGGAACATTTAGGGTACCCTAATGTGTTGGGAAATAAAGGGGGGGGGATTATTTTCAAGTCATGAATCATCACTATTCAACCGCATAGGTGGTCTTCATACTTGAATTCTAAGGAATTTGAAATCACTGTTATAAAAATAGGTCATGTCAGGGCGCCCAATAAATAGATGGCTCAATCTAGGATAAAGAGTACAGAGCAAGTTCAGCCATCGGGTCTTTTCTGCCGAGGGGTCGTTCATAAGCCCCCTTCGACTGCGAAGTTTCCAGGATGAATTCCCTCAAAGAATTTTTTGAAACGAGGATCTTACAATATTTCTTTGCAAGATATATACCGGAGAATGATCTTCTTTCATCCTCGAGTAATTTCTAAATTCGACAAATTCAAAGATTCCATCCCCTTCATTCTTTTATACGCATAATTAAATTTATTTTTCAGTTAGATAAAGCATAAAATAAACATACCATCACACCTGAAAATTTAATGTATTCAGAAGTCGTGAGTGTTCTTTTTTAACCCTCATTTTAAATGTTATGCACTTTAAATTGTGTTCACATGACTTTCTGCTGCAAGAAGCTCCTTACCATAACTAAAAGTTCAAAACACAAAAATGATTATACATCAAAGGTACTAATTAAATTTTAAAAATTTAATAAAAGTGAGGAACTGGGAGATCCCTTGTCATACAGATTTGCTTCATTTATTTTTCTGTCAAATTTTTGCCCCGTCGCTCATTCAAATGTTGCAGGCGAGGATGAATGAATGTTGCAAATACTAACTGATTATTAGGAATTAATTGCGTAGTAATGATTATAACATAATAAATACTTATTGTATTCTTCAGAATGTTCAAGGTTGAATATGTTCCCGAGGCTTGGAGCGAAGAGATAAGGCAGGTTCTGTGTCCATGGACGAGCTTAAGGATCGATTTCCCTGGTTACCTTATTAACTGTTGACTATTGACTTCATTCAGTTCAAAACTTTCTCAATCGTATTCAAAACGAAGATCCTAATTAATGTCATCAAATATTTCAAGTTAATGTTTTCAAGTAAAACTCGTTCTTAATGATATTTTGCTTCTCAGGACTATAATCTTCCAATTTCAATATCACCTCCTTCCAATGAACACTAGGCATCTCTTGAACCTCTGATGCTAAATTAATTTAACCGTTGTTTAATTAACTGAATCTGACAATAAATAACAGTAGAATATTAATCTCAAAATTACTGTTGCTTCATTAAATGAAGGTTTGAAATTGACCAATTAAAGTGAGGTACTATGTTGAGCATCCATAATGAGTAATAAATAAACAGGGCAAGACCACTACTACCACTAATTAGTAGAATAAAATAGTTATTTTAGACCGTCCCAATTGGCTAATTGTGATCTCTGGCCCCGATTTTGCGACTTCCTCAAACAGAGAGAAGGGATCTCTTTCATGCCCTTCCATGACTAAGCGCTTTAACGTCACAGAGTATAAATGGTCATGTTCGATTGGTATCACATAACCAGGTTACATCGAGAGAGAGAGAGAGAGAGAATGCTGGTCAAATCAGAATCCTCTCTCTCCCGCCGGTTGAGTCTTCATTATCCACAAACAGGGACTGATGTTGCGCTTGAAAATACCTCAAATATGTGCCCTGAATTCTTGACTTTGTGCTTTAGGTTCGCTTGGAAGCTGTGTTCTTTCAAGTTGAATAAGAATTCTTTGTTATCATATTATTCACTATTCATGTTGCTATCGATAAGCAATTTTGTAAACAATTGTAATACTCCTTCTAATTAAAATCTTAATTAGCAAGTTTACCTAGAGACATTCCTGGAGGAGAGCCACAACAAGAATAGATAGACTTGATCAGCATTTCCTTAATAACATTAACCATCTGAAGGCTTCAAGGAACCATCATGCTCTATACATACTAAAACATTTCCCATACCTGGTTTGTTTTTCGTTTTCAAGATGTCAACCCAAGTTTGTCAATCCTATCGAGCCGTTGTTTTGTTAGACTGCCTGAAAAATCCGGTCTTTCTAAGTCATGAAGTGCCAGTTCCAAGGGATGATTACAAGATGAGTCCTAGATTTTTAGACTAAGAGGGCACTAAGCTGTTTTGTTCTGATAAATGATTTTAAGTATAACTCTCGGCTCGCAATTGAAGCATTCATAATCCGCACATGGAAATAGAATTTAAGGAGTTCTTTTAGGCATCTAGTCAGTGTTTACCCCTAACGTTGATCCCACTTTCCCATCTATTTTAGTGACCTAGATTTTCATCAAAACACTGACAGATTAGATTTTGAATTTCCGAAAAATTGTATTGCTACCTGATACTTTACAACAAATATGTAAATGGAAGTCTGCAGTTTTATCCTGTAGAGATATCCCACTTCCAACTCACTAGTTTGCTTAATAAGCTCTTCATAGTGGTGACTTATACTCCAATTCGGGTTTACTCTGAAATCATTCGAAAGAAGACTTTTTGTCATTTCAATAACAAGTTAAATATTTGTTGACGGTTGGATTAATCCCCTCCTGTCAGCTATCACTCTTCCAGGGTTGTCTAGACCATGAAAATGTTAATAGATGAGGGGCGAAACTTATTTCAAACTGAATTAAATTGAGGTCAGACACCTGTGGCCTTGAATTTGTTCAATGCATATTATTCTAAATTACCTGAAATTATTGTATTTTCAATAATGATAGCTTACTTACACCTTTAAAAAATACAAAATGCCAAAGTTTAATACAGGGGATAGGAACTTTATCATGAATTTTATTCAAATAAGAATATTTCTTAATGGATCCATCGAGACGGTTAAGAATGGTGAAACCAATTGTCAGACATTTCGATGCTTCTTCATGAAACCTAATTGCATTAGTCTTGTGGTTTTTGGACAGGGTAAGCACGGATGGCAACAGGAGGTTGTACGTGGGTTGGCCCATTATCACGTCTTTGGGTTTGTTTAGATGGCAGTGAAATGTATGATCTGAGTATTTCCGTAGTAACACACAGATGCCAAAGCAATAGGTGACATTTAAATATGACCTCTAAATCTCATATTTCTGTCTGACTATTAATTAAAAGTCTTTGCTATTGAAGACTTTTGACTGTTTATAACTTTGTGTACATTTATTAACCTAGAGTAGATAGATAACAGTACCACCAATTTCTCCAGAAATTGAAGTGTTAATTGAAGGGATCTCGTTACTAATTATGCTGTCCTTGTCCTTAGACCCTCATTAATGAATACATTCAATATTAAATTGCACTATAGGAAGAATAGAAATGCCAAAACTGAGAGAAGAAGAATGTTAGGAAAAGAATTTTCGGATATAATCGCATTCATCCTCTTACCTTCTTATTTACTTACAGCCCTCAAATATTGATTGCCTTTCCCCGTTTTGAATTTTTTCAAATACATGAATCAATTTTGTAGACTTTTAGATGCCTCCAATTTCTTCAGATATTGGAAGCTGCTAATTGAGCTGGATTATTTCAATCCGATATTCTATCCTCATACCTAAACCCCCATTAACTAATACTAGGAAAAAGAAATCAAAATGATGCATCTATCTCAACTCTGAAGCTTCGCTTTCAATAGGAATAATGGTTCGTTGAAAACAAAGTTCGTCCAGAGCAACCTCCCCAAACTGTCAGCTATTTCATAACTAAAGTTACAGTAGTTACCGATCGTTCTCAAAGATAAGGACTGTATCATTTACAATTTGCCCATTAATCAATACTTTCGGACTCTCTATTAATAGCACCCAAAACTTCGAACGTTATTCATCTCCTCTATCACCTGACATCAGCATTTAAGAGATACTCATCGGAACGAAGAGTATACATATACAGATCTGAAGTGATTGAAGATGGGTAACTTGTTAAATTATGATTGTTATTTTATGCAGTTTGGCCAACTGACCTTGTCCCCAAGTCGTCACTTCTGTCTAGACCACACGGGTAGCTCCAGAATCAACCTGTTTTGCGTGAAGATCTGTCAATGGATTAAAAACGCACCCCTTAGCTGCTGTAGACGTGGCAAACTCAACTCATTCCAACAGCCGTGTTGTGAGCCAAATGACCCCATATCCTTCTCCATTGAGTCTGAGACTTTACCGCATTTTGTCACCCCCTGAAACAAATTCATACGGACTCATCAAGAAAATGGAAGAAAATATTACAAATTTACACATTTTTCGCTAAATAATGAATATGATACCTTGCGTTTAATAGATAAGTAAACTTTTTATATACGAGCACTTTCTCGCTTGAGCATTTTATTATCATTTGTTTAAATATAGAAATGGAGGGGAGGGGGGGGGGAGGGAGTTATAAATGTACTCTCTATAAAAGGACATTAGCTTTTAAATGCCAAGATTTATAGCTTTTGCCTTGAGAAGAAAAAGAACAAGAAAAATTATTATTAGGTTTTCACTCATCGAAATCCCCATTTTGAGATTTGGGATATACATTAATAGCGCTTAACTTAATATTAAAATATATGAGATAAACACATCACCGGTGTCATGGTTTTATTTAATTGACTTCCACAGGATTTGGGTCCGAGAACATCGTATCCCGTTCCCACTTTGACCGAATAAATGTGGATGAACTATTGATCTATTCTCTTTACTCTATCTAAAATGTGGATTAACAATATAATTCATTGTTATTTGTGATATTCATGCACTTGTACTGTTAGTTAATATACAGCTTGATTCAGAATTAACTATCTATTTAGAAAATCTATTAATTTTTCTATTAATAATTTTATATGAGGTTAGAAAATGAGAAGAATATATAAGTTCTCGGTACTAAATTATGGAATAAGGGGTCTTGAGTTTTGTATGACAATTCTTTGTGGAATTTGCATCGTCTGAGCTTAATGGTTGTTTTCAAACTACATAATGGGCCAATAAAATGACACATTCTTTAACATTTGAGCATCCGAATATCTGTCTAAGGAGTTACTTTTCATTCTCCATGCAATGAAAGATGGTTATATTATACTAAGCCCAAAAGCTTGGTAATCAAATGGATTTATTAATGATGTTTAGACCAATAAAACATGCCCCCCTTTAACACTTAAGACAAGGAGATGCGAAATTAATAAAAAAATGGAAAAGAAATTGAAAGTGTAGTCTGCTCAGTCCCTCCAAGTGATACGCGCCTATTGATCTATACCTTTAGCCTAAATACCGACGGGAAAGAGCACAAAATCAGTCCGCTGCTTTATCCTACTCCATTTCGCTTCTCCCTCACCAATATATATTGTCCTTCTTCGGTATTGATAGCTCCCTCTTTCCTCCCAATCCCTTTTCATACTCCTTAGCCCTTTCCCCACTCATTCATTTCCTAATTGTTCAATAAACCCGTGGTCCTACTTAACTTTCGCTCTTCTCACACTGGAAGGCTGGTAGCCCAAGAAAGGCCGTCAGTTCTACGAGGAGATATCCATAGTCTAATTTGGTCTAGCTCCTAAAGTAATCTTACTTAGGATTGGAGTTGCTTTAAATGCAATTCGAGGAAATCATTGAAATTAAAAACGTAACAATAGATTCTTTGATACAGAATTAACTACTTGCATCTTTGATTTCACTAAAACACCAGACAGTTCTGAAAATTAAGGTCATTCCTATGAATGATTTAAAGGAAACTTCATATTAGATTCAGGAAAACATGATCAGTATCCTTGATAAAGCGAAATAGCATCTCTAGAAAAATTGATGCCAAGTGATGACCATGTAAACTTAGTTGTATTGATGCCTTCCCGTGATGGCGCTGAGATGGAATAGTGATGTTGAAATTAAAACAGTCTTAAACAGTGCGAGAAGCCTTACATCTCGGCCATGTTGTCGCAGAGGAATGGTGTGCGAGGAGGATTATCAAAGATTGACTTTGGAAAATTTCGCGGGGAAATTTCACTCGGTTTTAAAAGGATAGTTCTGATGAAAAAATGGAACAGAATATCTAAAATGATTTGATTCTAATTTGTGAAAACTGTAAAAACCGCTAGCCTTATTAAATGTGAGAATTAGATTTGAAAAGTGAGAAATCTGTCAAGATCGGAATTCCAAATTCTCTTCGAAAACCACACCACCACTTGGAACATTTAGATTTGTTGGGTCTGAGACTTGAATTATTAATGGATTACACATAGTTATCAATACTATGTTAACCCCTAGATAAAACCGACATGTGTGGTCCTTCAGCGTAAACCAAAGTATTAAGTTATACTTTTCGGAGAAAAGCCCACACAGAGAGCAAAGTAATCAGGAATTCGAGTTCGTGACTCGTGTGTGGTCCCTGCGTAGTGATAACGATTTCTCAAAGGATTCTCTCTCTTCAAACCCATGCGATTGTGTAGTTGCTGCCGCTCTAGGTGGTCAGCGAAAACGAGAGATAGAAAGGAGAGTGAGAGTTAGAGAGGGGCAGAAAGAGAAATGAGAAGGAAATTAGGTCAAGGTCGAGCCGCGTGCATGCGTCCAGGCGCCCACGATTTCTCTGACGCTGACGCTGACGATGACTCATCCGAAACACCAATACAAGGAAGTGGAAGACCACTCATCCGCTCCAGGCAGCAATTTTAGACGAGAAAATAGAGGTGAGGTGTCCCCGCCCCTCAAATAAGGAGGAGAATAACAAATATCAATGATGCACATAGAGGAGAGTGAGCGAGAGATGTGCACGTTGTTTGTACAGACATCCAATTAATTGATACTATCCGCTTAGCAAATCTTAGTCGGCGGCCACTTCTAATTAATCTAAACAAAAAAAGAAATGAAAGTAGTCTTGAGGATTAACGAAAGCAGCGTGAAGTTTAGAACGCAGAAGCGTCCAAGTAGACTAGTCATGCCATCAAATTCAATGTTTAACTTAGAGCGTCTCAATCTAATCATTAATATAGACTGTCAATAACGATCAACTTTCACTAACTCTTTGAAAAAGCTGTCACTAATTATAAATGACAAATCTTCAGAAATCTTAAACCTATAGTATAACTTATGGGGCCCAAATAGTTTGATGGAGCTTTCTGACGGTCTGATGTTCATTTTAGTTAGATAAGCATCTGTGGAAATGAAACCAGGAACTGTGTATTCTACATTTTAGATGCCGGATCGAAATAAAGTAAAAGGATTCGGCAATTTTCACTTGATGACAATCAGTAGAATCCTATCTAATTTGACGAGGATTCGGAAGTAAATTGAGCACTTCATCGAGAGAAATCTGAATCCAACGTCCAATCTTGACTTCGATATAGTTGAGTCCCTAAAAGTTAGAATACCACTAATCTAATTCCAGACATCCTTTAAATTGAGACTCAAATTTTAGTGGCCTGAAAAGGACATTAAGACGTCTCTCTGATTGACAATGGAAGTCAACCTACCCCATTATCTCAACTCTGGGTCAGAAAAGGTTGCGTAGATAGCTTAATTTTGATGATACGATATTAGTACTGACTTGATTCAACCTTACAGCTTCAACTTTGATTGAAGTTATTACTTTATTAGACAAAATAAACACAGTTCAAGAAGTATATATCTGTCATAATAATTTTCTAATCTCTTGCTGAAATCGATCATGTAATTTTTAATGCTTATTTCGTGGATGGAGACGGAAAATAAGTAGTGTTCCCCGCTAGGGCTTTGACAAGTGACACGCGTTTAACATAAATATATATAGTATTGAGCCGCCTTTTCTTCTCAGACCCTGAGAAACCTGAGAAGTGAAACTTCATACTTCGAGTGTCAAACCATATCTTATGATCAATGAGTCAAATCGGTAACTGACTGACGTCAAGGCATCATGAATCATACAAGAAATATAAAGCAAATTTAGCTTCCAATGTGCTTATTTCATTGGTTTAAATTTTTAAATTATTTACCGTATACATTTTTGCACTTGAATGCGTTACCGTAAAACGTTGTTTGTACCGATTTTCTCTATTCATACTCTCTCGTATAAATTTTCTTACTGGTTGAAACCAGACTATCGGTTTCTCATCGGGCATGTAGTCCTATTAATGCATTCTAGAGGTGCACAGGCTCTGGACACAATCACACTCATGAACTTAGGGTACCAAAAACTGACCTCTTCTCCTTCTAAGAATTTGGAAAGCTCAGTGTTCCAGTAATTTCGGTACACTCTGACTTTATCATCTACTTCTTCTCGACACGCTCCCCTGTTTGATACCTTATTGGACATGTTTGCTGCTCATCTATTTCAGATGCTTCCCCATGGCTAAAACTCTTTTTGAAGTGCTGTGAACAATAGAAACTAAGTACATTCTGGTGAGTGTTCCGTTCTTTAGTACTTAATTCAATCCCATTGTATCCCTATTTGAAAATGCAATACCTAGTACTAACACCCATCACTTCACTTCACCTTGCATTTTTAAATCTTGCAGTAATATTCATATTAACGTAAAACAAAACCGCTATTAGAACAGAAGTTTTGACTAGCCATTTGCTAATGAACTTACTCATTAATTGGGTGTTGGTTCATACTCAAGTATATAAGGGAGGCTAAGACCCTAAATTTTGTTCTTCTCTCTCCCTTTCTCCTTTCGACTCGCCGGACCACGTATTTTTGTATGTGTAGTTTTTTCCCGCATTAGCTGATTATTTCTCTCTCTCCCTCTCTCTCTCTCTCTCTCTCTCTCTGAACATCGGATAGCTGACGCATTCACGGCCGTCACCTGCCACCATCTTCACGTCCTTTCTCTTGCGGAATGAGTGAGTCAGAAAAGGGGTGAGGAGAAGGACGAGTGTGATGGAAAGAGAGAGAAGTGTTGGGGGTTGGGAATAATCGGCACCAACGAGCTGCTGTACCAGCAATTACAGAAAGTGTTAAACAAGCAGTCTGCTGAGTATTCGTTAATGAACCTCATGGCGTCTTTTGACCTTCTTTTCCAGATTCGGGATACAGATATCTGACTTGTGTTTACTCTCGACCTCACATATAGAGGATTTTCGTATCCATCATCCTTCATCTAAATCCCTTATTTCATCAAGATCAATCATTCTCACAACTCATCACTCGGTATATCTGTTATTATCACTCTTTTTCCCTATAAAAATTCTGAATTATTGCCCATTTGTCTGTTACCCAGCCCTCATTTCGACTGTTTGCGTGTGTACGTTTATCAAATTCGCATTCAGCTATTATGCTCCCATTAGTTGGATTGTGCTTGCTTCTATTCTTTTCACCTGTTCCCGTATATTTATTGCACACAGAGCTGTCCTCCCCATTTCCCCATAAAATCATATTTTCACTTCAAAAAAGTAACATTGAGTAGTGTGCCTCAATTGGAGAAGGGCAGGAAGCATATAATTGAGAGAATATTTCATCCAGATCATTTGCTATCGTGGAAAAAGATCTGAAAAGGGGAAGAGTAAAATATCCCAACGAAGGATAAGAAAGAGGAGATATCCGAGTAGAATTAGAGAATAAAGTCGTCCCTAAATAGGACGTGCTCCATTTAAATTCCTGATTCATTGATTTGTTCGCATTTATGTAATGAATATATTTCACAACAGATATATATTTCATCAATTAGTTGATATACATTTATTTACTTCTTGTCTTATTAGCAATTCATTGTTTTTTTCCTCTTTGATTTTTCCTTATTAATTATTTATTAAAGTATTTACCTCCAAACCCATTACGATTGGTTCCTTTGTTCTCTGATTCTTAATACGATAAAATACACCATTAATACCAACAGAAGTTTGTAAGCAATTTGAGACTTGAAATAACCGGTGAAAGAACCAAGACACAACCTAGTTTGATTATCTGTCATTTCAAATAAGTAATCGACGGCACAATTACCTGACCTGTGACTGTCAATTTGTCATTCACTTGTCATTTACGTCTCTAATGACCGACTTCTTCGGCGATAGAGTGACATATCAAAACCACCGATTTCTGAAATATTTAAACTCGCGTTTCAATCAGTGGTCAGGGTGTATTCAGTTGGGTGAATACCAATATGCCATTAAGATAATTTTCCGAAGCTTTTTTAAATTCAAATATCTAAGAATGCTTAAAATTGGGGGAAAACAATACTTCTGATAAAATATATCGGTAATATCTTTCCCTGTATTCTTTCATTAATTAAGAATAAAATTTATGAATGAATATTTAAACATCAATTAAGTGTTTGATCTTCTCAAACCATTCTTAGTCACTCTTTTTCCGATTTCTCAATAAAGAAAAGATCTCTTTTTAGGAAGCATTTTTCACATACTTTATGTTTTTTTTCTCCATATACTTTAATAGGGAAGCGACGCCCAAGTTTGCGTGAAATGACGTCACTTATTTGGCCGTCGTCTTATCTACCAGACCCGTAGAATATATGAGTATGGTGGCTGAACACATTTGGATGATCCGATCCTTGTCAATTCGGACGCGAGTATTAGCAGCAGATAAAGCACTTCTTTTGCCTAATGGACGGGATCACCGCCCTTTGGTTGAAACTTTCAACAAGGACCAAGTCTTCAAAAAGACAGGAGTGGTTAAAACGTGGCATATCAGAATTTCGTCCGCAATATTGACATCAGATTCAAAGCCAATCTCCTCAAATGGCAATAGCACATATGAGTGGTGAAGAAGTAAAAATCCCGAATCCCATGGACCAATTTCCCCTATCCCTTCCCTAGATTGCATTCTAACAGTTACGCATCCATTTTTCCGAAGAGTACAATGTAAACCAAATTTATAAACAAACAAGCATGTTATTATTAACATCGATGACATCAAAAGATGGTAATTGTCTAACAGTTCGAAGAAAGCTCAATGCTAGAACAAATAAGGAATAAAATCTTAGCGAGCATCGGCTGTAGCTATGCTTCCCCTCA